>OVAV01000790.1:388-15904 GCA_900406375.1 Iberis amara | reverse complement strand
GTTTGATAACCTTAGAGACCTAAAAAATCTCTACTTATCAGAGTCTACTTAGGAGGTCTCTTCTTCGGGTGATATACAGTTGTTTATGAATAAATATGTATTAAGGGAGATTGGATTATCATCTATGGGTTCTGGTATAAAGCGTAAAGCATCTGCTACTTATTTTGATGATGCATGAGTCTTGATCCATCAAAAAATGGTTGTTGATGTCTCGTCAACGGGGAGGGTAGATATGCCGAAACCACCCCAAGCCAAATTAGACTCCTACATTGGAATTGTCAAGGATTGAGGAATACCCTGACAATTCAAACTCTACAGAGCATTAAAAAGTCTTATAATCCGCATGCTCTATTTCTCTCTCAAACTAAAAATACTGATGTTTTTGTTGTAAATATTGGCTACATGTTAGGCTATAAACATCACTTTTTGATCCATCCTGTAGGTAGAAGTGGAGGGCTAATTGTTTTTTGGAGTGATAATGTTACTATAAGGGTTCTAAATGAGCCTACAATGTACAATATTGATGCATATATGGAAGTTCAGGGGGTTTCCTTTTACTTAACATATTTTTACGGTCCCCGAACTCTCTCTCATTTCAGGCTGCATATGAAGATTATTGGACAAAATCAAGGTTGTTTTTTTGGTGATTTTAATGATATTCTATCCAATGCAGAAAAAAGAGGAGGACCTAGAAGGGCAAAATCTTCTTTCTCAATCTTCATGCGCATGATTAATAAGCTCGGGTTACAAGATGTTCATATGATTGGGGGTATTTATACTTGGGCAGGCCAGAGATTTACTCATTCAATAAAAACTCGCATTGATAGAGTTATGGCAAACTAAGAATGGCTAAATAATTTTGCAAGTGCTTATGTTAAGCTATTACAATGGGGAGAGGATTTGACCATCATCCTCTTATGATGTTTACAGATACAAGACCTTGGAAAGGAAGGAGATTGTTTAAATATGAAAGTAGATGGAAGTATCATCCTACAATCATGCACGAAGTTGAAGCTATATGGGAAAATCAGTGACATCGAGTTTCTCTAACTAATTTCTCTAGTTTATTACAGAAATGCAGAAAAAGATTATCTAGATGGAAATACAAACAAAAATTAAACTCAACAGTTGCAATTAAAGAGCTCAAGCAGAAACTTCATGATGCTTTTTCTATTGATTATTCTCAAGTAAGCTCTCTTAAAACTAGTTTGATGCATGCCTATGCACAAGAAAAAGAATATTGGAAAGTCAATAGTAGAATTTTCTCGCTTAAGGCAAGAGATAAGAACATTTCTTATTTCCATTCCAAAGTGAAGCAGAGACGTAGTTATAATAGAATTACCTCTATAATGGACGCGGATGGTAATATGAAGACAGAAGACAGAGAGATACATAATGTTTTTGTTGATTATTTTACTTGATTTTTTTTGTGCTCAGAACATTCCTCAGATTACTGACTATGATTTTTTGGCTAACTTACCTGTTAAGGTCTCACAGGAGATGAATGATGACCTAACTAAGGACGTAGCTGAAAATGAGATCTATGCTGCCTTATTGCAGATGCATGATGACAAAGCACCTGGCCCTGATGGATTTGATTGCGGGTTTTTATAAGAATCACTGGGCAACCATTCATTCGAGTGTGGTTAGTTTTGTTAGACATTTTTTTAATCATAGACAACTGGATCCTACTATAAATCGCACATATATTTGTTTGATCCCAAAGCAACCCCTACCTCAAACAACAAAAGATTACAGACCCATTAGTCTGGCCAATATTGCATATAAGATAAGATCGAAAGTATTGGCTAATAGATTAAAAAGATGGTTGCATTATATCATTTCTGAGAATCAATAAGCTTTTATTCCTAATAGGCTCATTACAGACAATGTCTTAGTAGCTCAAGAGCTTATTCACTCCCTATAGACTCGTATTAGAAAGAAACCTTATGTGGCTCTAAAGCTAGACATAACTAAGGCTTTTGATAAAGTAGAATGATGTTTTTTGCACTCTATACTAAGAAAATTGGGTTTTTCAGCCACTTGGTGCCATTGGATTTTGCTATGTATCACAACATTGTCTTATTCTGTTCTGGTAAACGGACAACTCGTGGGCTATATTGAACCTAAGAAGGGGATCAGGTAAGGAGATCCCCTCTCGCCATATTTATATATACTTTTTGCTAAAGGTCTGTCATATTTACTTAATAAGTTATGCTTGCAACAAAAAATACATGGTTTTAAAGCAAGTGGGAATGGTCCTTCTGTGTCCCATTTATTATTTGCTGATGATTCATTGTTTTTTTGTAAGACCGGTGAAATATAAGGTTCTTATCTAATGGGAGCTCTGGATATGTATGGCAAGGTCTCGGGTCAGAAAGTAAATTTCCAGAAATCAACCCTTCTATTTAGTAAGAACTGCTATCCATCTCTTTAACTAATAATGCAGAGGCTCACATATATAACAAAGATTGGTGGTTTTGGTAAATATTTGGGCATTCCTGAGTTCATCACACAAAACACAAGTAGTGTGTTCTCTTATTTGGTTCAAAGATTGCAGCAGAAAACGGATCATTGGACTATAAGATATTTATCTCCAGCAGGAAGGGAAGTTTTAATTAAAGCCATCCTCACTACACTCCCTAATTATACCATGCAATGTTTCTTTCTCCCGAAAAATATTCTTCAAACTCTTACCAAGATAATAAGAAAGTTCTGGTGGTCAACCATCTATGAAAACGCTAAATTAGCATGGGTATCATGGGATACAATCACAAGGGCAAAGTCAGAAGGAGGCATAGGATTTCGAGACCTTCATGATTTTAATGTGGCTTTAGTAGCAAAACAAGTTTGGCGGCTTCTTACATGTCCTAATTCTCTGTTAGGAAGAATTTATAAAGCAAAATACTACCCAAGAAGCTCATTGTTAGCTACAAATAGAGGATCTCATTCAAGTTATGCTTGACATAGTATATTTCAAGGCTTAAAATTGGTTGAAAAAGGTCTGTTTTGGATTGTAGGAAATGGTTCAACAATTCGAATCTGGCAGGATAGGTGGATTCCTAAATCTCCACCATCTAAAGCAATGGTAAGATGGTCTGGTTGTTTTTTGCAGACTAAAGTGAACCAATTATTTTCTGATGATGGGAGAGGATGGTGCCCATGGAAACTAAGGTAACTCATTTCTGACGAAGATGCAGAGTACATCAAATGCATAAAGCCTAGATTATGTAATTCAGAAGATCAACTAACATGGATGGATACCAAAAGTGGATAGTATAATGTCAGATCTGGTTATCACTTCATGCATACACAAAGACTACCTATGCGGCAAGAGAATAATAATGCCTTGTTTAAAAAGTTATGGATATTGAATATCCCATCCAAGTTAAAACTCTTTTGGTGGAGAGTAATACATAACTCCATGCCAGTTTCAGTTTGCCTAAGGCACAAAGGTCTCCATATCGATCAGCTTTGTCAGCTGTGTGGAGAAGAGTTTGAAGAAGTTAATCATCTATTATTTAAATGTCGAGTCACTAAGGAAATCTGACTTTTAAGCCTTGCCTCGCCATTCACGGCAGAAAATCCACCCACTTCTTTACTAATAACTAATGTCAATCTTGTTTTAATGCAACAAAATCCCACTTCATTTATAGTCAATGCTCTTGGACCCTTTTTAGGATGGCGAATTGGAACATGAGAAATGATGTTATTTTCAACAATATAAAGAGGAGTATTCTAGACACTATCAACAAACCTTTGGGATCGATTTGCAAAGTTGGAGTGATGCTATGATAGATCAAAAGTTTGATACTAACACTATAACAGAGAGGAATACGTAGACTATTAATTTACCTGTTCAAACTATATCTAGTGATTTTGATCGATGCTATGTACTTACAGATGGTTCATGGACATCAGCAAAGGAGAGAGCTGGCATTGGATGGATGTTATAAAAGTAGGATAAAAAGATACTTCAAGGTTACTCAGATGTGGATCCCACAAATTCTGCACTGGAGGTTGAATTTATTGTAGTAGCTGAGGCTCTTCAGGTTCTTCGTCGATTTAGCTTCCAAAAGCTTTAAATTATCAGTGATTGCAAACAGATGGTAGATGCGCTGGATCATTATCAAAATGGTCAAGGTAGTTGTCGGGAATGGATTAAATGTCTCAATACTTATATTTCAGATATATCCACGTTGATTAAATCCTTCTGTAGTGTGAAGTTCACATATGTGTCCAGAATGTACAATATGGTAGCTGATGATCTTGCAAAAAAGGCAAGGATAACATCTAACTATTCCTCTATAGTTCAATGGTTGTACAATGTTTATTATAATTAATGAAAATAGTTAATAAAAAATATTATCTAAAAAAGCTGAATGAAAAAATATAAAAACTATTCTTATATTCTATTATATAAATCAAAACGCATTTGATTTCTTTTTGAAATTATTAAGTATTTAATCAAACAAGACTTTTATCTTAAGATATAAAATATATAACAAAAAATAAGCTAACATTTTTAAAAATGTTTGATACATAGGATCCTAATTAGATTTGACATATATCAAAATATAATAATTTGCACAGAAGTTACCCCGACGTCAAACATGTTTGTTTGTTTTTTTACGACAAATTTATTGATTAACAAAGATCATTGTAATTTACAAGTAATTGTAATGCCAAACGACAAACATTTGTGATAGAAGAATCTAAAACCTCAGTAATGGCTAGTTTTGCTAGATAATCCGCACATATATTCACCTCTCTCGGTCGAAATTGTATCTTCACTTCATCCATTTGGAGAACTCAATACTGGAAAGTTTGAATGTAATGATGCAACCAAAGATGATTCTTTTTTTTCCTTATAATCTTTATGATTTATTCATTATCCCCTTCGAATATAACTCGCGTGTAGCCGATAGTCTAGAGGTTCTGAATTTCCCAAATTAAAGCTGAAAATTTTGCTTTTGTTAAACGACCATTTTATTGTCGATGACCACAGTGAAGGAATCGACCATGATCATCATGGAAAATCCAACCCAGACCAGACGATGTTGATCCAATTCGGTGGGATGTATCAAAGTTACATTTCACCCAATTGCTAGGTGGTGGCAACCAACCTTTGTAACCTTTCAGAAGATAGTTCGTGGCTGGTGATACAGGAGTGGAAGTTACCTTAACCCGTTCTTCAACATCCCTAGTTGATCTTGCACATAGGTCGGGGATGCTTAGAATTTGTTGATTATAAAACAATGTATTTCTTGACTTCCAATATGCCATAATAGCCAAAATGACCGTAGCCTTAAAACAGGGGGAAAGTCACTCCCAAGTGCTAGATTTATCAGACTTTGCAGCTTTGTCGAAAAAGAGGACTGCGTATCAAACAAGATTGGTAAATTGAGTCTGGTGAATCTCCAAACTCCATAAGCGTAGGGACGAGTAAAGAACAGATGATCATTAGTTTCATCTTGTAAGAAACATCTTGGGCATGTTGAACCAGTTGTAACATGTCTTTGTTGGAGATTATAAAAGGATGAAAAAGTATTGGAACTCAACCTCCATAGGAAATGTTTTAACTTCGGGGCTATCGGAAGCTTCTATATGTTAGCCGCAATCTCTGGCTAAATGAACAATGGTGGATGAGGTGTAGCATTAGGGTTCATTGATGCTACCTCTAGTCGATAAGTCGATCTTATCGTTAAAGTACCATGTGGAGTATAATGCCATAGTAGCGGTCCGGACAAACAACCGTAATTATATAAAGCCTGCGGATTAGATCATGATCACAATCATGTATGTGTAAAGCTAAGGCCGCTTCATCCCATGTTTTTGAAACTTGGTTGATTACCGATGTCTACATGTAACCCTTTCTTAAGTAGTTCTTTGCCGAAGCAAAGAGACTGCCATCCATATGATGATCTCCTTCCTGGTCGAGCATTAAGCAAACTTCCATCTTTATAATATCTAGCACGATATAAGCGTGCAATTAACGAGCTGGGGTGATTCAGAATCTTCCATGCATGACTAGCTAAGAGTGATTGATTGAATAAGCATAGGTTGCGGAAGTTCAGTCCACCCAAACGTTTTGGATGTTGAAGCTTTCTCCATGATAACCAAGACATTTTGCGTTGTGTTGAATTACCTCCCCACCAAAACTTTGACATGACCATATCTAGGTCACTACATAAAGTTGATGGTAGACGAAAACAATTCATAGAGTAAACTGATAGCTAGAGCAACACTCTTCAAAAGTATCTCGCGATCGACTGGTGATAAGTAACGAAATTGCCATCCAAAAATCCATTTACGAACCTTGTCGATAATATATGAAAATATTCTCTTTTTTCGACCAAACTGTTCTGGTAACCCTAAGTAACGGCCCCCTCCTCCAACTTTCTCTATACCCAAAATTCCTTTTATCCTTAGCTTTTTATGCTCAAACACTTTCTTTCCAAAGGTTATTGTTGATTTATCAAAGTTTATGACCTGACTAGAGGGTCGAGTATATTTTTGAAAAGTAGCTTTAAGTTTAGTAGCATTTTCCACGTCATCTTTAATGAAGAATAGAGAGTCATATGCGATTAGGAGATGATTAATACTGGGAGCGCGAGGGCAGATTTTGATACCCGAGATTTTACCCTTAGTCGTTGCAGTTGTGAGCAAAGAACTTAATGCATCGACACATAAAATAAAAAAATATCGAGATAGAGGGTCACCTTGTTGTAGACCCCTTTGTGGGTAGAATTTTCCATAAGGGGTCCTATTGATGATCATAGAGTAAGAGAGTGTAGTAACACACTAAAGTATACATCCTATCCATTTCTCTGAAAAACCTTTTCTCCTTAAAACATCACGTAGGAATCCCCACTCAAGTCGATCATAAGCTTTACTGATGTCTGTTTTAACACCCATGAAGTTCTCATAAATTGTCTTTTTCGTTTGTAGCGAGTGAAACAATTCATGAGCTATTAGCACATTGTCTGAAATTGATCGTCTTGGTATAAAAGCGGCTTGGAATTATAATACCAGTGTAAGCAGAAATTTCTTCAATCTATTAACCATAATTTTTGAGACTATCTTATAAAGGACATTACAGAGACTTATCGGCCGAAAATATGACATTTTCTTTGGATTCTCAATTTTCGGGATTAAGCAGATGTTGGTATGATTCCATTTCTCTGGTAAGACATCATTCTGGAAAAAGTATTCAATTTCTGCACATATAGTTGGTCCCACAGTTTCCCAATAGCGTTGGAGAAAATGAGCAGTGAACACATCTGGTCCTGGAGCCTTCAAGACACCAATAGAAAACAATGCCTCTTTTATTTCATCTATATGAACAGCGGAAGTTAGCTCTTGATTAATTGTAGGTGAGACAATCTTTCCCAAAGTAGCCATTACTGATGATGTATCTATTTCGCCCTGACTTCGAATAGATCTAAAAAATAATCTTGAGCTAAGACCGGTAAATTATCATTGCCACAAATCTGGTTCCCATTGTCATGGTATAATGTCAAAATACGATTCCGTGCTTGTCTATTTTTTGTAGTGGCATTAAAAAACTTCATATTCAGATCGCCTGCATGCAACCATTGATTACGACTTTTAATCCGGCAATATTCTTCTTCATGATGTTAAGTTGCAGTTAGGTCCTTTTGAAGAACGTGAACTTGATCTGTTGGAATCCCGGGATAACGTAAAGCTTCATCAATGGCAGATCGTAACATCACAATCTGGCATTGTGAATTTTATTCTTATAATGTCACTAATTTGCAATTTCTCTACGACAATTAGCCACTCGATTCATAACTGGAAGGTCCGGACGACTAGTATTCCAACTATGGGTGATAAGTTCGGCAAAACGATCTTCTTCTTCAACTCAATGTTCGAATACGAACTATTGTAGGACGATGGTCCGATTCAACCATATCAAGATATTTTGTTGAAGATGCCGGGAATGAAACCAGCCATTCTTTGTTACCCATAGCCTGATCCAACCAACTTTCAATTGTAAAAGATCGCCGCTTCCCCGCCCAAGTCATATTATTACCAATAAAAGGTAAATGTTTAATAGCGCAGATATTGACCATGTTTTGCAAATCCACAAGACTCCAAGGCTCTCGGGGACGACCTCTGCGGGTTTCATGTGGATGTAAAATTTTGTTAAAGTCACTGTTAAGTAACCATGGTCCATGTCGAGTTAGAGCAAGGCGTTGGAGTCGTTCCCAAAAAATATGTCTTAATTGTCTATTTGGGTGACCATAAACACAAGAATAGTAGACATAACCTTCATAGGAAATAACTAACACCCTTACATAACTATTCCATAATAAAGCTAACCCCCCCCCCCCCAAAAAAACCTATTGGTTTTACATATTGAACCGAATAAAACTTCAATCTTGATGCCAAGTCGCGGACAACATCATTGGAATTCTTTGTTTCAATCAAAAAGAATAAGTCCAAAGAATAGTCTTTAACTATTATTTTAAGGCGTCAAACAACCTTGGACTCTTTTAAACCACGACAGTTCCAAAATGTCGTATTCATGGCGCCTCCGGTGGGTTTGGGCCCACCGTACCCTTGTCATTGGATGAGGATGGCTGGGATTCCTCTTTCACTTTAGCCGAATTGTAGAATGGGCCTGAATTCATCCCTTGATTGGCCCAATACCATGATCCATACATGTCTGTCACCAAGCGCTTACACTTCACGACAATTTCCTGAGTTTCTTCATTGTCAAAGATCTGTCGGACTTCAGATTTTCCACCACTAGAACTTGTGGAATAATACACTGGAGCCGGAGCCGAGGCTAGGTTGTCCACATGTCGCTTGTTCGTTTGTGCATGACTCGGCGGTGTAGTTTGAGGGTTCGATTTCGGCGGAGGCGGCAAAGCAGACACAAGTGTGAGCGCCGGAACATCGTCGATTGCCGCATCATCATCTTCATATGGATCAGAATCATCACCAACAAAAGGGGGAACATCCAGATTTTGATCATCATCGATAGTGCACTCCACTTGATCATGGGCCATTGATCCAAAATTGTAGGAGAAATTATTCAACTTCTGATACTGTAGTGTGAAAACAACTGCATCTGCACCAAAGTAAAAACACCCTGGAATTTCAATGGAAAATCAATGTGGCAGAGCAATTTCACTCTCACAAGATTCGCAGCATGGCCAACCTCATTGGTGAAATCAGTGTCAAGATAGTAACCCCAGTGGTGACCGATTTCTTTCACCATGTCCAGGGTTAGGAATTGCATAGGAATTCCTTGAATTTGAACCCAAAAAGCAATTGTCTCCAATTCTTCAGGATCCTGATTAGGGGACCACTTGTGAGTTGTGATCATCAAATCATTAAAAGCCCATGGACCATGGCGTAGAACCCCATAGAGAGACTCATCAGAAAGGAAAAGGAACTGGAGTTTGGTGTTATCCACAAGCCGGCCATAAACGAAGTCGCTGACACCCCAGATACGCGGCAGAGAGACCAGAATCGCCATGATGTTCTACTTTTTCAGATGGATCGGCGAGACAACGAGGCTTGAGTAACACCAAGAGCCTGATTGCAAGAGTCAAAAGAGATGTGGACTACATCATCTTTAAGGCCGATTGTTAAACTCTGCATCTTTGATTGGAATTTATCAGACATGAAAGGATGAGCAAGAGATTTTAGTGAGTAAAAGAAATCATCACAGAGGGAGTTGTAGTCTTTAAATAGGATATGAGAAAACCACTTAGAAAGAGATGATCGAGTCCCATGAAAAGGGCAAAAGAAAACCGCTGGTAACTGATGGCGATTACAAGCACGAAATAACCATCAAAGTCGGACACGATGAACCGCCGTGAAGAGAAGAGGCGGTTTCTTCAAGGAAAGAGAATATAGCATTTTTGTTTTTTTTTGCAACGATTTTAGTTAGTGTTTTTCTTGGCTCCAAACATGTTTGTTGATGTAAAAAAAAATTAATGCTTTAACCAAGTTTGTGATGACGTGTAAAAGTCATTTTTAAGTTGCTTTTTCCTAATTTGTTTTTCTTTTGACAATCGGGGAATTATATATATAGTAATTAAGGGTCTGTTACAAGCCATCGTACCGTGCTAGTTGCACTAGAGGTACGAGCATATTTTGCATACTGATCCGCTACAAAATTATTACAACGAGATAAATAATGTACATTAGAGAAATCTATAAGGGAGAGGATATCTTGACAGTAGGGCGCAATAGGGGAGGGCGGTAGGGATGAATGGCAAGCGGGCAGATTCAGTGGAATGTAGTTGTCTAGGGCCCGTAGAAGAATTTGGCTGTTTGTGAAAAATTTCGTATGAGCATAACCCATAGCATGTAGCTGTCTAGTAGCCATAAAAGGGCCTCTACTTCAACTGTCTCCGGGTTAGGTCGAGGTGGGAGCGAGGAGAAGCCTACGCAAAGCGAGGTTGGCGTAGTATGATCAAAGAGGGCCCAAGATATGCCACATAAGACCTCCGGAGATATCCATGAGCCATCGACCCGACAAAAAGGAGTAAGAATATGATTCATGTCTTGAGCAGGAGTACCTGAGGAGATGGGATTTGGATGGGGGGTTATGGTTAGGGAAGATGGTGAAGTTGTATATGTCGGCGTAGCACCAGTCAGCGAGTCCCAAAGTTGTGCATCTAGGATTGCCTTGTTGATGATGTGAGGTATAGGCCAGCGTTTGTTGTTAAAACATAGGTCGTTTCGGNGGGGTGGTGGGGGGGGGGGGGGTTGAGAGTTCGTAAAAGATGGAGAATCATCGAGATAGACGTAGTTGGTTCATCCGTGAGCGCAACAGAGGAGGTGTCGTCATTGGGTAGGCGGAAATGGAGTGGTGCTAATTCCCAGACTTCCCTACTAATGCGACAAGTAAATAGAAGGTGAGTAAGCGTTTCCTCTGTTTCTCCACATATTGCACACGTAGGGTTTATAGCTACACCACGTTTAGAAAAGTTTTGCAGTGTAGGAAGGCTATTGTGATATGCTCACCACAAGAAATGTCGAGTTTTGGGGGAATAGGCCACTTCCAAAGTCCATAAGAGTGAAAGATGAAGAAATAGCCGCCAGGGAAGGTGGTACATTGGATTGCATTAGAAGGTAGTGATATCTAGAGCGTGCGGTATAAATGCTTGTGGATGTGTACGGCCAGGAGTAAGTGTCTTGGGTGGAGAGCGTGGGTGGTCGAATTGATAGGATGCGCGGAAGGTCATTGGGATGTATATACTGTTGTAGTCAATCGACATCCCAGACATTTGAATGTGGCATAACGAAAAAGGAGACTTTAGTGGTAATGGGACAGAGGAGGGGAGGAGTTTTTTGACGGGGAACCCTTGAACGATTGGTAGAGGTAGGCTTAGGGGGTGGCAACCATGCGTCCTGGAACGCCCGTATAGTTTGACCATCATGTACCACATGAAAAAGGGCTGGTCGGATACATTGTAGGCTACGGTAAATATGGTGCCAGTCGTAGCTCGGTCGTGATGGGAGATTAGCCTCAAGTAAAGTCGTGGAGCAATAGTACTTGTGCTTGAAGATACGCACTAGAAGTGAGTGTCGGTTGGTTAGTAAACGCCAACCTTGTTTGGCGAGGAGGGCGGTGTTGAAAGTTTCAATATCCCGAAAACCAAGACCACCTGCGCGCTTTGATCTTGTCAACTTAGACCATGATAACCACGAAATACCTTTCGTGGATGGGGATGTGTTCCACCAGAAACGGCGTATAGCTGTGGTGATAAGTTTGATCAAAGAGATTGGTAATTTGAAACATGACATTATGTATACTAGTAAAGCTTGAAGGATCACTTTAATTAGAACTTCCCATCCTACCATAGAAAGGAAACGAGTCGTCCAACTACTGATTTTGAGCTTTATCCTATCCAAAATGGTTGTAAAAGTATCTCGTCCCACCCGATTCTGCAAATATGGCAGGCCTAAATGACGCCCGAAACCCTGAGTTTGTTGTATTCTGAGGATTGATGAGAGTTGGAGCTGGAGATCATTTCGGATTCAATGGCCAAATTTGATTCTTGATTTTTGATAATTCACGGCATGACCAGTTATTGCTTCATATGTTCGTAGAAGATGCAAAAGGGAGTGGTATTCAGCGGTTGTTGCACGGCAAAAGATTAGTGAGTCATCGGCAAATAGAAGATTAGAAACAGGAGGTCCACCCCTACTTGCTTGAAAAGCATTCAAATTCCCTGCATCCGTGTAGCCCTGATGTAGAGCAGAGATAGATACGGGGATAGAGGGTCCCCTTGTCGTAGACCGCGAGTGGGGACAATGTTGCCATGAGGTTGGCCATTGAGTAAAATTGAACAGGTGACTGAAGACACACATGTCATGATCAGACGACACCATTTATGGGAAAAGCCCAGACGGAGTAAGATAAGATGGAGGTAGGACCATTCAATGCGATCAAAAGCTTTACTGATATCAAGCTTACATGCGAGGTAAGGGGTTTGGAGCCGGCGATGCGAAAGGGAATGTAAGAGTTCGTGTGCAATAAGGACATTGTCGGTGATGAGACGATGGAGAACAAATGCCGATTGATTTGGAGAGATAACCATATGGAGGCAATGTTTCAATCTGTTAGCAAGGACTTTGGAGAGAATTTTGTAAGCAACATTAGTGAGGCTGATGGGGCGGAAGTCAGTAACCCTCGTTGGGTTGGTAGATTTAGGGATCAAGCAAAGGTGGGTATGATTTAAAACAGGATCCAATTATTCAGAATCCATAAAGTATTGAATGTAGCGGTGAAGTCCTATTTTGAGTGTGTGCCAATGATCTTTATAAAAACCTGCATTTAGGCCATCAGGGCCAGGCGCCTTATCCTTTCCCATAGCGTTAAGAGCATTCAGCTTCCGTTATTGGTGCAAGTAGTGATTCGTTCATGTTCGAGGATACTCTCGGGGAGATATATTGGAGAATCGGGTCATGATTCGACGTTGATGAGGATTTGTAGATATCAGAGATCAAGTAGTTAATGAAAGCATGTTGTATATCAATGTCCTCAGTATAGGTGGATCCATCAGTCCCCATTATGACTGAAATACGGTTTAATGCTCTCCTCTGCTGTGTCTTTGCGTGAAAAAAGGCTGTGTTTCGGTCCCCCTAGTGTAACCAAAGTATCCTGCTTTTGGTTCGCCAAAATTCTTCCTCCAACTGATATTGACGTAGAAGGTCCTTATTTAGTTCTTGAATGTGAGAAAAGTCTGGTGTAGGTTGTTGGTAGGCTTCATGAAGTTGGCGTTTTAGTTGGATGATTGCTTCTCTTGAGTTGAGATTTTGTCTTGATTTCCAATTAGCCAAACCTTTTCGGCAAACACTTAATGCAACACTTAAGTTTCGTGGATGGATATGGAGACAATTTGAGTTCCAAATATCAATGACTAAAGGATAAAATGTTCGAGATGTCTTGCCATCTATTGTCATATCGAAATGCTTTGAAAAGAAAGTGTGTATTACCCCCAGTCGAAACCAGTATGGGACGATGGTCTGAGCCTATCCAACGGAGAGAACGAGCAAAGGCTCGGGGGAACAGGGAATGCCATTCGACATAAGCTATTGCATGATCAAGGCGACATCTAACGATACGGTTATAACGACGACCAATCCAGGTAAAACGATCCCCTAGACTACTTAAATCTTGTAATCCATGGTTTGATAGAATGTACCACCTCTTTTTTTATATCAAGTCATATATTTCATTAAAGTCTCCTATAAACAAAGAAGGAGTATAAGTTGAGGATTGACCCGAAAGTGATTGCCAAAATGCTGAACGAAGGCGAGAGTCTGGATAACCATAAACGTAATGCAAAGCAAAAGTAGACATAGAAGGAGACAAAACCAGAACAAAAAAGCCTTGCTGGTTAGGCTGATTTACAAAAGATATAGAAAACGGGTGGTTCCAAAACATGGCTAAACCACCTCTACGCCTAATCGGGTCTACAACAAAAAGTGGAAATATCCTAACTCCCGACCCATCCTAGATACATAAGTAGTTTTTTTCATAGTTTCAGACAACAAAATAAAATCAGGTTTATATTGTCTTCGGAGATCATGAAGATGATGAACAATCAAGGGGCTCCGAAGACCGTGGCAGTTCCAATGCAATAAGATCATGGGGACTCGGGTGGCTGTACGGCAACCACCAGACCGTGATGAGGAGGAGATGAAGAGTCAGTTTGTAAGCATTAGCGGTTGGATGGGCTGATTTCTGAGTCATCATGAGCGAGAGCCTTGCGCTTTGAGCCTCGAGAGCAAGAGGCAATAGAAGTAGGATCAATCAGAGAAAAAGGGGGATGCACTGTAGGCTGACAAGTGATAACCGGATTGAGAGAAGCAGTGTCTGGAGCAACAGAAAGCCATTCTTGAGATGAATAAGGGACCACCGCGTGTGAGAGAGCCGTAAGAGAGAACGGTTCAGAGAGAGCTTGAGAGACAAAAGAAGGCATCTGCTGAGTTTAACCACCAGGGGATTGAAAATCTGCAAGCGAGGGGATGGAGGGATCTTCCTATCCACCATCCGGGTTAAGTGGGCAGCTGAAAGAGTCATGCGTCATCATACCGCATGCAGAGCATAACTTCCGAAGTCGGTCAAAGACAAATCGTAGAACCGTAGGTGGACCATTTTCCTCCAAGTGCATGAGACGAACAAATGTGAGAGGGATATGGATGTCCATTTTGACTTGCATCCATGCCTCTGCCGGCGAGTCCCGGGTTGGATCAACTATGCGGTAAGATTCGAGGCGACCAAAAGCATATGAGAGTTCAGTAAGAACCGCTCCGTTCAAGTAAAAATTGGGGAGTCCATAAACACGGATCGAAAAGGTGATGGTTGATAATAAGATTTTTACATGTCAATTCCTATTACACTATCATGTCATTGTAGTAATAATAGGTTGTCAATCCAATTGAGTGCAGACATTAACCACTCTAGATATGATTAGAACTATTAATTCAAGCCAAATAAGAAAATGGGTTATTATCTAGCAATCATAAACAAGTAAACATGCAGAAAATAAACAGAACATGAAAAGTAACATGCATAAACAGAAACTAAGGGTAGACAGCAAGTGGAATAAAAGTAGAAGAGAAAATGGGGGGTAAAATGTAATCAAAGGGGAAACAGTTCCTAAGGATGGGTGTAGTTGACTGGTGATCCTCCCTGAACTACCTAGACGCCTAACATACCTCAAACAATGAGCTAATCCCTAGACAGCATATTCATAAACAACCAAGTCTAATCTCTTGATAAATGATTTCAACCTAAGAAATAACTATACCTAACTCTCGTTAACGGTACACTTCCTAGCAGGCATGAAGAACCAATATGCTAAAGCCAATAAACACCCTAAACATCTAATCTCTTAGGCTAGGTATGTAAATCTCTGAAATCATTTTGTTCAGACATTTCATCAGACACCTTTTGGGTGCGGAAATGTCTACTATAAGATTTCAGTTGATCATAAAGAAATAAGCATGAAGAACAGT
>OVAV01000789.1:0-15904 GCA_900406375.1 Iberis amara | reverse complement strand
AAAATATGTAACTAAGAGAGGCTGCTCTTATTGTTACCCCCTTAATACAAAGTTCCTTAACTTCAATTGATCGAGAATTTCAGATTGCTTCACAAATCCACAACTCTACATCATAACCAAAAACAGAATCCGAAGGATAAAACACCTAAAATCAACAGATAAAGGAATTTCTACGAAGCAAAGCAAACAACAGGAAACAGCAGGAATCTACAAACCCTAGAAACCTAAAAAACCACATGGGAGGAGGTCGAACTCGAAATCGAAGAAGAGAAAAGACAGACCTGAATTTTGGCTTTGACATTGTCGATGGTGTCGCTGCTTTCGACCTCAAGGGTTATGGTTTTTCCGGTCAAGGTTTTGACGAAGATCTGCATTTTTTTTTCTTTTTCTTTCGCGGATCTATCTCGCTTTTGCGTATATAATATATATGTAGGAAGTCGACGAGAATTTTTTTTATTTTTTAATGGGATAGTTTTAAGGATTTGGCATAAATAAAGAATAATAAAAGGTGGGAAAAAAAATATTAAAATGAAATTTTGGAACAAATTTAACTCACCCGCGTTTGGACTAAGCTATGTCAACTTTTTAATTTCTCGATTTTTCGTTATAGAAAATTATTTTATCAACAATTATATATTTCTATTCCATATATCTATTTTACTAAATTATGGCACGCGTTAAATACATGTGCGTAAATAAAATTTTAACTTTTAAATTAATAAATTCATAAATATAGTTTAAATAGTTACGTTATATATTAAAACTTCATTTAGTTATAAATAAATTTTATCTAATAAAAACTCATTTAAAGTGTCTAAAATTGATTGTCTACCTAAAAATCTAATAAAAAATTCTTGAATGTTATGTGCTTATTATTTTTAAAAATAAAAATGTCATTAGTATAAAATTTAAATTAACTTAAGTTTATGGTATAAAAAAAAAATAATCGAAGAAGAAAGAAGAGGAGGAATCGACTGGTGATTTGGAAGTCACTCTACAATTTCGATTTGAAAAACTACGCAGCTTCTGTACCGCTTGTGGATTAATGACTCACGAAGCAGTGGATTGTCCCATGAACTATTGCAGGTGTCCCGCCTCCACCCCTCTGATGATGAAGATGATGACAATGAAGATTCCAAACAAAATAATTCACAGGTCATCTGCATCTACTTCAGTTCCGGTAATGGAACCTGAAAAGAGTGATGACCCTACTTCTGTTGAAGCAACTACCTCGGTCCCCAAACGCCGTAAAATTGAATCATCCAAAGGCTCTCAAGGCAAATACTTTCTCCTTAATGCTTTTAAATAAGCTTATGCAGCAGAGGACATTGAAACTGTCTCCACACTTAAAAGAAGTCAGGCTAAATCTATGGAACAACGCAACTAGATCCCCGTAACTCCTACTCCCTCTACTACCTATTTCCCATATGAAGACACTATCAAATGCTACCAATCAACTGCAACAGAAGGCACGGTGGGCCCATAAGCCACCAGAGTCGTAATGAATACATCATGTTGGAACTGTCGGGGTTTGAAAGGGTTCCCGGTAGTTCGACGCCTTAAGGCTATTATGCAGAAGTATACCCCGGACCTACTCTTCCAAATCGAAACCAAAAATTTTGATGACCGTCTTCGTGATCTTGCTGCCCGTTGAGGTTTCGATAGTGTAATATGTGTCTCGCCTTTAGGCTTAAGTGGTGGTTAAGCTCTGTTATGGAGAAGGAAGATTTATGTGTCTTTAACATATTCAAATGCTAGGCTTATGAATGTTTAAGTTATAATAATGGTTTAGTTTTTTATTTGTCTTGTGTTTATGGAAATCAAATTCAATCACTTCGACACCATCTTTGGGAAAAGTTAAAACGTATTTCAAGTACTCGAACAGTCCCCTGGCTCTTTTTGGGGGACTTTAATGAGATACTCATCAATACTGAAAAGAAGGGTGGTCAATTGAGAGAAAACTGGATCTTTATATATTTTCGAAACATGGTGCGTCACTGTAAAATTGAAGATCTTCCTTTTGTTTAATAACATGACTTGGTCTGGAAAGAGATATAAACAAATTGTTTGATGCTGGTGGCAAATGACGAATGGAGGTCTGAATTCCCGGCTTCTTCTGTTGAATTTTTGGAGAAAACAGGTTCTGACCATCATCCTTTTATAGTTAAGATACGTAGAAACCTCGAGATACCATCTGCTTGCTTTAGATTTGATAGACGAATGCTTAGGGTGGAAGGATTTGATGATGAAGTTAGGAATCATTTTGTTGATGATAGAATCTCGAATCTGTCCTTCGCCAATGTGTTGTTAATTGTCGCAGACGAAATTCAGTTTGGAAGAAACAACACTTCCGAAATTCAAAACAACACATCACTGATTTAATTACACTGATTGATCAAGCTATACTTGATCTGCAAGCTGATTCGATGTATGTAACTCAATTACATACCCAGTTGAAGGAAGCATATTTAGCTGAGCAATCACATTAGAGGTTAATAAGTCGAAATTAGTGGTTACATGAAGGTGATCGCAATGCCCGGTTTTTTCATGCAGTTTCAAAAAATTGGGTGGCCAGAAATTGAATAATACCACTAATTGATAATCATGGATTTAAGGTTTATGGGAACCATAACATTGCTATGGAAGCCACGCGATACTTTAAAGAGCTATTCATTAAAAATTGTGTCTCAGGCAATGATTCTTGGATGCAAGCTCTACTTTGTAATGTTACAGAAGCGGATAATGCCAAGCTTATTAGACATGTTTTTGTTGATGAAATTCAAACGACACTCTTTTTAATTGGCCCCGATAAGGCTCCCGGGCCAGATGGCTTTCCTGCTTCATTCTACCAGAGATACAAACGTTCCTTTGTTGTTGAATCGATACAACGTTCCTTTCAACAGGGGCATCTTGATTCAGATTTAATGAGAACTAACATTTTTTTTATACCGAAGATATCTAATCCTCAGAAGATGGAAGATTTCCAGCCAATTAGCTTAAGCTCCGTTATTTATAGGACTATATCAAAGATCTTGGTTCACCGATTGAAGCATCTTCTACCGCGTTTAGTTACGAATGAACAAGTGGCATATATTCCAGGTCATTTCATTACGGATAATGTTATGTTAGCACATGAGACTCTTCATGCTTTGAAGACTAATCAACGAATTTCAGAACGATTTATGGCTGTCAAGACAGACATTAGCAAAACATATGATCGAATTGATTGGGAATTTCTTGAACAAGTACTCATTCAGCATGGATTTCATACATAGTGGATCCAATGGATTATGACTTGTGTAAGAAATGTTCGATACTCAGTCTTGGTGATTGGCATACCTTATGCCTCAATTACACCGGAAAGGGGGCTTCGCCAAGGTGATCCCCTTTCACCTTATCTCTATATCTTATGTGCAATTGTATTGAGTCTAATGCTTGAGCAAGCGGAGTCTGATGGTCTTCTACAACGCATACGCATTAGCTATGGTGGTCCGGCTATCACCCACCTCCTATTCGCGGATGAATCTCTTTTCTTCTATCAGCCAAATCGTGCTAATGCTTACCAACTTCGAAAAATATTTAATCTATATGAAGCTATTTCAGGTCAGAAGATAAACCTGTTGAAATTCAGTATAACTTTTGTGATAAGGTCTTTGATCACAATCGTTGTAATGTACATCATCTATTGGAGATCTATTCCGTAGTTGGTGGAGGTAAATACCTTGGGTTACCTAAACAATTCGGTCGTAAAAAAAACCAGAAATGTTTTCTTCAATTCTTGATCGTCTTAAAGCTAAGTTTCAAGGCTGGCAGTATCAGTTCCTTTCGTAGTGAGGGTGAGAAGTGATGCTTAAATATATTGCTTTTACACTTTCTGTTTATGGAATGATTTGCTTTCAATTACCAAAAGTTTTATTTGTTGACCTGAATAGTCTAATGGCTCGTTTCTGAAGGGGTATAACAAGGGGAAAACGAAGTATATGATGGGTGTCATGGAGGAAATTAGCTCAACCAAATTTTGGGGATGGAATGGGTTTTCGTGATATCAACCTATTCAATCGTGCACTGGTTGCCAATCATGTTTGGAATCTGCTCCAACATCCTCTGAGCCTTCAATATTGGGACCTTAAACATAAGTATTTTCGAAAGAAGGAATTCTAGCAAGCTAATATCCCGAAATCAGCATCTTATAGTTGGAAGTCTCTGCATTTTTGTAGTGCGTTATTGTTTAAAGGATTAATATTTAACATTAGAAATGGCGAGAATGTATGGATTGGCGTTGATGCTTGGCTTCCTGGACTACCAACAATACCAACCCGTCTAAACCCTGGTGTTGATCCCTCTCTGATTGTGTCTAATCTGATTTAGAGTGGTAACAACACTAGGTGGGACTCACAAAAACTTTCTCAATATATTGATAGGAATGACATTCATATTATTCAACAATTATATGTCTCTCCACATAAATCTGCTAATACCTTACAGTGGGACTTTCATCCATCTGGCTACTATACTGTCAAGACAAGGTACAAATTTGCGCTTTCTCTTGAACCAAAACAGAATCCTAAACCACCCCTTTCTCGATATCCACTGTTATCTGCTGCTATATGGAAATTGAGATTACCTCCAAAGTTGCAACACTTCATTTGGAGACTCGGGTTTGGTGCTCTTGGTTCTGGATATAATTTGGAGAGACGAGGTATCTCAGTTTCTCCTCTATGTCCCATATGTCATCAACAAAATGAAACTGCTTTTCATGTTATTATGGGATGCCATTTTGCAAAATCAGCATGGCGAAGTTTTCAGCTACCTTTTGCAAAGACTTTGTTATCCTTTTTTTACATTTTATGAGTTTTTGACTAAGGTGATTGAATACTCCAATGTTCCACTGTTAACTGCATATCACCAGCTTTATGCTTATTTTTCTCATGTGGAAATGGTGGAAAGCACGAAATGTATTGGTGTTTTCGAAGAAGGACCAACAACTTACTCACATGCTAGAACTTGTTGATAAGGAGGTTAGGGAATGAATTGCATACTACAATCAATCTCCAATTCAAGCCTGCACAATGCCACCAAATGTACATGCTTCTATTTCACCAAGATTTTGGAAAACCCCTTCTCATGGTCTGGTAAACTGCAATTTTGATGCTTCAGTTAAAAAAGATAATAGGATAATGGGATCAGGTTGGATTCTTCGTGATGAAAAAGGTTGTTTCTTTCACTGTGTTTTGGCTAAAGATAGAGTTCAGTTGGATTCAACAGAGGCTGAATTTGCAAGCCTATTATGGGTTGTTCAGTCTTTTTGGAATTTGGGTTATAAACATGTGGTTTTTGAAGGAGATTGTAAAGTTCTTGTGGATTCGGTGACAACAATGGAGGATACAACGCTATATAATCTCAAAGCTTTAAGCATACAAAGCAACATTATGGAATGAGACTCATGTATTTCAGAGTACTATTATTCAGTTTCAATGTCGACAAGGCAATCAATGTGTTGATTTCCTAGCAAATTCGGTTATGCATCTTAGGGCTTGTTCGTTGTCTTATCTGGATGCAGTATCCAACTACAAATGCAAGATGATGTTTGCTTAGTTGAAATTTTGTAAATTAGCTGGATATTGCATCTAGATAAAAATCTAAAATGCATCCAAAATAACAAGATATTTCAGATGAGTTTGTATGTAGGGTTGAGATACATACAAAATTTTCAAATCTCTAAAATACCATTACTAAGGCCAAAATGCTAAACACGTTTTCTCCTTAAAAACGCATAACCATGTTTTCTCATAAAAACGCGGAAATGCGGTTTTCAACAAAAAATTAAAAAACGTGATTTCCGCAAAAAAACACATAAAACACGTTTTTCCGCAAAAATGCAAAACAATATTCTATTGCAAAAAAATACGGAAACGAATCTTCGTGCAAAAAACATGTTTTCCAACGGAAACACTAAAATGCGTTTTCCCGCCAAAAAGTGAAAACGCGTTTTCCGCCAAAAACGCAGAAACGCGTTTTTCCGCAAAAACACGAAAACACGTTTTCTCGTTAAAAACGCATAACCATGTTTTCTTACGAAAAACACGGAAATGCGATTTTCAACAAAAAAATGAAAAACGTGCTTTTCCGCAAGAAACACGGAAAACGCGTTTTTCGCAAAAATGTAGAACAATGTTTTATTGTAAAAATATACGGAAACGAGTTTTCCTGCAAAAAAAAAATGCAAAAACATGTTTTCCGTCAGAAACACTAAAACGCGTTTTTCCCGCCAAAAACGCGGAAACGTGCTTTCATGCCAAAAACGCAGAAATGTGTTTTTCGCCTAAAACGCGGAAACACATGTTTTCGCCTAAAATGCGGAAAATCATTTTTCTACCAAAAACGCGTTTTTCCGCCAAAAACGCGGAAACGCTTTTTCTTGTCAAAAACACGGAAACGCTTTTCTATCAAAAACGCATAAATATTTTTTCTCGTCAGAAACGCGGAAACACGTTTTTCCGTCATAAATGTAGAAACTCATTTTTAAACCAAAAGTGCGGAAACGCGTTTTTCCGCCAAAAACGCGGAAAAGCAATTTCCCGTCAATAATGCGGAAAAGCGTTTTCTCGCCAAAAACGCGGAAACGCATTTTCCTATCAAAAACACGGAAACACTTTTCTCCGTAAAAAACGCGGAAACATTTTTTCCCATCAAAAACGCGGAAACACGTTTTCTCGTCAAAAATACAGAAATTCGTTTTCCATTAAAAATGTGAAAACTTGTTTTCCTGCTAAAAGCGCGAAAATGTTTTCCTCGTCAAAAAATGTGGAAACCTGTTTTTTTGCCAGAAAATACGGAAACACGTTTTTTGAAAAAAAAAAAATTGAAAACATGTTTTCCCGCTTTAAATTTTTAGTAGTAAATATGATTTGAATCATTGTATATATCATTATCTTAAAATTATGTTATTTTAGTAATTTGGTTAATTTAGTAATTAAACGTATTTAGATACTAATGCAAATACACAAACAAACATAATTGTATCCAAATGCAGTATTTAGATACAAAAATCAAAAATAGAAATAAACATCATCTAAATATTACATCTAAAAAACATATTTAGATGAAGTATCTAGATACAATATCCAGATAAAGAAACGAACAGAGCCTTAGTGAAAACTCTATTTTTTGTCATACCTGTCCTGAGTTTTTATTATCCATGTATCTAACAAATTTACAGAACTGCTAATAATAAATTGAAATGGTTTGAACAAAAAAATACAAAGAGGTCTCAGGATGGCCCAATGGATCAAATAGTTTTAAATCCAATCCAAAATTACTTTTTTCATTCCTTTATTTTATTCCATATTTTTGTCGGCTATTTTATTTCATATAAAAAAACCTACCAGATTTAATTTTGTTTATTTTGTGTTCATGCATTAGTTATTTCAATGAGTTTTTTCTCATAAAGATCTCAATGAATTTTACGAAATGTAAGATATGTTTACTAATATACACGTGAGCTTTTATAATAGTTGGTTTCATTTAGAGGTGTTCAATATGGAAAAATTGAACTAAATCGAATTGAATTATACAATATAGTAGGATTTTGAATAAATTGGATATACTTTTATAAAATCTATAGATAAAGATACGATATGAACATTAACCGAAAATTCAATAAAATTTAACTTAATATAAATATTAAATATTTACATATTACATGGTCTAAACTTGTGACTAAATAAAAAAAATAAGCGACACATTTTTTTAAGTGCTTCACAAAAACTTTATTTTTTTCTTCTTCGTCAACTCTTATTCTCCTTGATCTATATCCGATTATTTAAAACAAATTTTAATTTTTAAATTTGGTTTTTTATTATTTTATCATTTTATAAATATTATTATCAAACCATTATATATTATATATTATACATTATATGAAACATATATGATTTTCAATAAACATTAAACCATATAAACTGAAAATAAAAATAACTAAATTAAATTAAACCAAATCAATATATATATAATAGGCAATAAATGGAAGCACTAATTAGCAGGGCGTATTTAGATAAGCGGGGCGGGTTATTTCACCATTCAACCAATTACGTGCATTCTATAATTTATATAATAAAATATTAAAAATATTGTGGCGGTGCATAATCACTTTACAAAATAGAAGAAATTTGATATGCACCAAATCAATGGTGTATTTCAAAGAAAAACACAACAATGGTTGCTTTCCTTCTTTTAATCATTTTTATTCATTTAAAAATAATAATAATTAATTTGGATAAATTATCAAAAGATTAAAATTAATATTGCAATTTTACTTATTTAGAAACTTTTAAAAGTAATATATATATTGAGTTTAAGTTTTTAAATTATCATAAATTTTTAAATATTTCAAAAATACCAAAAATATATTTTTATTGCAAAAATATATAGAAATACAGTATTTTATTTCTAAAATAATACAACTTAAATATGTTATTATTTTTTAATTAATTTATGTAAGATGTTATTTTAATAACTTATTTATTAAATAAAACATACTTATATTATTTTTTATCTTTTGAAATAAATGTAATACTTTTTTTGAAAGAAAAAAAAGTATTTTGCACCGCTTATTTTTGTTACCATTCAAAGACAATTCTGCACCGCTTAATTTTTACGAACCGTACTTATCCCGTTTTTTGCAAAAACCGCAGTTGTATTGTACCGTCTCGCTAATTTTTTTATCCGCACCGCTTGATCCGCCGTTAACTTCTTATATATGTAGCGTATTTACTATGGCGCTAGAAATGAAGTTTTTATGAAAAAACAAAAAAAAATTGAAAAACACACTTCATAAAAAAATTTTGTTTAACAAAAAATAGAAAAACGCCCCGTACTTAACACAAATGGTTGAATGGCACCAACCTAATGGACCCCACATATTTACCTTAAATCCGTCCCGCGTTTGAGCACTCCATTCAATACGATAATAATTTTTGTTAAAAAAAAAGCCAAACCAAAAATGACTAGTTACGAAATTAAACACCATTTTTCTGAATTGAAATCAATCAATTAATTCAGGCTATATAATATCTAAGCAAGACCCATAACAGAATGCGAGATTCTAGATAAGTCCAAGATGCAAAAACAAAAATAATTAAAGCTAGATGCATAAATAAACAAATAAATTCTTATGTGTGGTTTGAACTTGAAGGTATGAAATAATAACGACAAGATAACACTTTTTCCGGAAGAATGTTAAGAGTTACGTACAGGAAAAGGAATAAGTAAACAGAAAAGAAAACTATACGTCAGCGAATATCCGGTCGGCTCATTCTGGGTAATGCGTGAACCGAAACCGGTTCAAGCCCTTCAGGAATCTCCACAGTCCAAATCTTCGCTGGCTCCGTCGCAACATCCACCACTACGATTCTTCCTTCAACTGTTACTGCACAAAGTTTTCCGGCGACCACCGTAACTTGTAGAGCTCCTTTAAGCATTTCCTCTCCACCTTCCACCACCACTACATTTCTCCACTCTTTCTTCTCCTCATCGTATTTTCTCACTGTTCCTCTCGTCTCATCCACCGAATAAAGCTCCTCCTCCTCTATTGCAGCCGCCGGACCTCTCCACCCAGCCACCATCTCTTCCGGCATCGTTTCCCAATCGTCTTTAGCAATGTCATATATAGCTCCTTCCTTTATCGCGTTGCCTTTTACATTAACCATTAGAAGCTTTCCTCTCCATCCGACGGCGTCTATGGCTTCTCTGCTAAACCGTGAGTCTCTCATCTCCCTCAATTTCTCCCACTTAAGCCGCTGGTTGCTGTGATTTTGATCCATCAGATCCAATTTCTCCATCGTTTTCGCGACGCTCGACGAGAATTGCGAACTCACCCCACTCGCGATGTATACAACTCCGCCACAAGATCCGATGGCGCCCCACCGTCTCGGGAACCCAATCGGAGGACCAGAGGTCCAGGTATATGAAATTGGATCGAATATTAGAGGGTGAGAGATCGCCGGTGAGAGATCGCGGCTACTTCCTGCGATAAGAACAAGTTTCCCGGCGGCGGAGACGCACTGAATCGGTAAATTATAGGAAATATACGACGGATGGCGGTAACGAATCCGATGAAGAGGTAGGTCGGGTGGAGGAGGAGGAAGCGGATCCCAGTTCGAAGAAAGCGGATTGAAACACATAAACCGGATAGATGAATCAACGGAGCGTGAATCGACGAAAAGCACATAAAGAGAAGGAAACGGAGGAAACTCCGGAGCGTAAAGGAGACGGCGCCAGCGTCTACATACGGCAGCGAGTAGCGACGGTCGGCAGACGAGGGAAAGGCAAATCTCTGATAAGTGATCGGGAAGTCCTTCAATTAAGCCGGTTTCCTTTTGGCGGTCAATTCTTCTACGTTTCGCCGGCGGTGATTCCAAGGCAGTGATAGACATTGATCTAAGGCCATTACAGTTTCATCTCTCCCTTATATTCCTCTTTTTTTTTTTGGATTTTTATTTTCAGCAATATTATATTTGGACGTATTAATGCGATATAAAGGAGGCGTGAACTGTAAGGAATTAAAAAGGGAAAAGTATCAAAATCGAAAAGGCCAAATTTGGAACGCGCTAACATCATCTCAATAATAATTACTCATGAAAAATAATGGGCAAGTGACACTTGCAGTATAAATATATTATACTATTATGTAGATATCTATTATAAATTTATAAAATATTATAGAAGTTTATCAAAAAGTTTAAACGTTACTTTTGTGAGAGAATAACTAGGATTACGGGCATGTTGAATAAATTATTTAACTGTTGAAAAAATCAAAAACATGATATGATAATTTTGGTGTTGAATAAATTTAACACGGTTGCATCAAAAGATTTAGAAATTATGTTGACACGTGTCATGGAATTGGATCTAAAAATTCTAAGTATAATAATGTATAAATAATTATAGGTGTTATAATTTTATTGGTAGTTAAAATTCTTGATATTTTTTGTAATTTTGTAATTACAAATATATATTTTTTTAATTTTGTTGTTTTGGAAATAACAATATCTATTTTTTGTATTTATTTCTTACAGAAGTAATTTAAAATTAAACAAGAATTTTAAAAATATTTGCTTTTATTTATTTTAGTTTAATTCTAATTGATTATTTGTTGTTAATCTGAAATCATAAAATAACAAATGTAAAAGATAATAAAAAAATATAAAATAAAAAGTGGGGTAGAATGTTGAATTTTATTAAACAAAATCATCGTAGAGTATAAAAGTTGAATATATGTTGAATTAATATGTGGAGGAAAGAGAAGATTGGAGTGTTAAAAGTAAAAAAAGGTGGGTGTTGAAAAAACCTTACCATTGTACATAGTTACATCTCTAATCTAGGAGTTGAAATGACTTTCTCTCCTAATAACATCATCAATGTAAAATTCTATCACTTCATTTTGAAGTGGGTTTTGTTCTAGTCTCACTTCATTTTTTTGTATAACTCCAGTTTGGAGTGAAAAATGGAGTCATGAGCACTGGCAGTGGTGGCACTTACATATTTGATTATGATTAGCCGCTTAATTTTATGTATTTAAGATAAATTTTAGACTAAAAATTTGGGAAGTAGTATGGGGCACATGCCACATATTACTTGCACTTGTGTTCGTCATTGGTCCTGAGTAACTTAACTCCATTTATGGATTAATCCCATTTTTTACTCCATTTTGGAAGGGAAAATGAACTAAAATTGGAGCACATTTTACTCCAAACTCCATTTTCTACTCCGAAAGGGAGTTTAGAGTAAAAAAATAGAGTAGGGTTAGAGATGCTCTAATAGCGATTTTATAAGTAAACTTTAGATCTGCTTCATTTTCGGTGGCGGCACCGGGTTTTCGCCAGAGATGCTCCCATCTTTCTTCCAAAAGCCATCCACAAAGCAAACAAGGCTAGCATTCACCAATTGTGGGTGTAAGACGGGAGAGATCCCAGTTCTTTGAACTTGAAAACCTTCTGAAGCTTGAGAGTGAGCCGTAATCCATTCATTAGTTTCTTTAGACACTACACTAAGGATATCATGTGGGTCCCAAACTTTATTGTTGAAAAGTTTATCATTACACGCTTTCCAAATATATCACATAATCTATATAAACTCATTATGAGAAATTGAGTGAGCTAAACGCCCCTTAGATGAAAGGAGATAATGCATATTTTCCAGCAATTTGGTTGATGGGAAGACACCGAGACCATCAGGAATGTTGGAGAGAGCCCAGGTCTGACGTGCTGGTGGGAAATCAAATAAAGCATGATTAACAGTTTCATCCGAATCACCACAACATGTGTACAAACGGTCCACATTTAATTTCTGATTCGCTAGATGGGTATTCACAGCTAAGGCACTGACCAGTAGCTGCCACAAGAAATATCGCAGTTTAGATGGAGCGCTTAGCTTCCATACATTTTCCTTTAGTCCATTAGTATACGGTAGTTGGGTAAAAAATAGTAAATCGTTCTCAAGAGAGGATGCAAGAAGGTCGTAACTCGATTTAACATTATATTGGTCATTCTTAGTATAGTGCTAGCAGAAGCCATCTTCCACAAATCGAGAAAGCAGAAGATCGAGAATTCGTGAGACATCATCAGGATGGAAAAGTTGGCGAAGCAGAGGCTCTCGCCATGTCGTACCATCATCATATAATAACTCAACAACTTTCAGACTCGGGTGAGTCCCAAGGAGGAGTGCCAGCGAAGGATGAAGGGAGGCTCCCGGCACCCACTTATCATTCCAGACACTGGTATTTTTTCCTCGCCCAATAGATCGTTGTAGTCCTTTAGTTAAGGTCACACACCCCCTAGATGCTCTGCTATCCATAAGAAGGTAGATGACCTTTGTTAGCCCGAAAGGGTAGCTGATTCCGAAAATACCGTCCTCGGAAAACCTTCGCTAAAAGTGAATTCGATTTATGTAATAAACGCCACATTTTCTTAGAAAGCAAAGCCTGGTTGAAAAGATCCAGTGATTTAAATTCGAAACTACCTAAACTCTTCGGGAGGAAAACTTTCTTCCAAGCTATCCAGTGAATTCCCCTGACATTTGGTTTCGAAAATCACCAGAAAGCCGCGATCGCGCTAGTGATCTTCTGTAGAAGGCCTAGTGTAAGGCGATAACAGGACATAACATAGGTTGGGAAAGCCTAAGCCACCGACTTGATCATAATTTTCTTCCCCCTCCCCCTTTCGATAAAAATTTTGCAGACTAGCCATTGATAAGACTATTCAATCTATTTCTAACATAAGCAAAAATATGAGCCTTGGACCCCTTCAGTTGTTCAAGGATTCCAAAATATTTTCCAGCTCCTCCGTTGGTGATAATATTTAACTGATATTTGAAAATTTGTCTATATTGGATATAACCTTTTTTCCAAAAAAGATAATATTTATCATAATTGATGCATTGACCAGACGCATCCCCACAGAGTTGCAAGATCTCGATTATCTAAGAACACTCCGCCAAAAGTTTGGCAAAAGAAAAGACTATCATCAACAAACAGCAGGTATGAGATCGACAGAACGCCATAGCCATCTTAATGCCACTAAGACTGCCCTTGGCTTCAGCTGAGCGTATGTTGGAAATAAGCACTTCAGTGCAGAGGATGAAAAGATATGGTGACAATGGATCACCTTGTCTCAGTCCACGTGATGGTTTATTGAAACCTTTTGGCATTCCATTAATAATAACTCGATAAGAGACTGAAGTGACACAGTACATGATCCAATCAATCCAGCTGGACGCAAAACCCATCTTGGTCATTAGTGCCCTGAGGAAACACCATTCAACTCGATCATAAGCTTTACTCATATCCGTCTTTATACTCTTTCATGCATTGCTCTGTCCAGATACCATTAGCAGTAGGCAACCATGAGGTTCAATTCCTCGCGCGTCGTTGTTTAATGACTACATGGAAAAAATTTGTATTTTTATCTCCCTCCTGGAGCCAGGCGTCACGACTATTCTGCTTCCTAAAAAGTTCTTCATCCATCATTTTGGTGCGAAGTTGTTCTATGAGAGCAAATAATTCCTCAGGAGGGACTGAGTCATTATAATGAGTATAATCAACCTGGATAATAAGCGATTCAATATCCAAGGAAGAATTGAATTGTTCGTCATGCCGCCAATGTAATATTCGACCCATGCAATTTTTAACGCGGTCTTGGATCCCGGTCAGAGGTCCAAAATAATTCTGAAACCACCCCTCCTTAACAACATTCTCGAAATTCTTTTTTCATGGGCCAACGTTTATCAACCCATAATTGGTTTGATTCCTGGTAATTACGATTATCCAGAGAAATAAACAGAGGTCGGTGATTCCATGGTCCCGATCAACCCGAACCAATTCGTTTTAAGCTTTCCCAAGCTAAATCACGCTTTGAAATAACATGATCTCTGTAAACGAAAGACATAAAGATTTTATTTCCTTGAATTGTAACCATTACATCAATTACATTCTTATTGAAAAAAAGAACTTTAACATTAAAAGAAGATAAATCAAAAAGAGCTAAACGTCCACTAAGACCATAATGGTCAACATTAAAAAGAAAATCATAGCCTAAATAAGCTTCAAGGTCTTTAAGGAATAAACTAGATTGCTTGGTTTCCATAAGAAAGAGCACCCCAAGGAATGTCGTACGCGAAAATTCCCTTAGGCGCCTGATCGTCAAGAAGCTTCTCACTCTTGGTAGTTCCAACTCAGAATCATTTATCCATGGTCTAGTGGTTTCTCCTTAACCACCTGGCTTTCAAGGTTTCCCGATATACTCCCCTCTCCAGGGACCGCCTCATGGATAGGCGGGAAAGTCTTCACCTCTGTATCTCCAACTCCCAAAAGATGCGTAGCATTTTTCACCGCTGCAGAACATCGTAAGGATGAATGTCCTATCTTTTTCCTTGGGTTAAGCAATTCTGAGAATTTTCCTTGATTATGATTATTCTCTTCTAGCATCATATCAGAACCAATCAATCCCTTAAGAGGAGAAATTATATCCTCAAAAGGGTGCACACCATATGTTGTATCTCTAATAGCCGAAACCTGATCCTGAAATGAATTAACAACATTAGTCAACTGATGGGCCAGCCCATTACAATTAGCTTGATGTTGCACCATTATTACTTCTCATGTTGTTGTCTCATCAAGCTTCCCAACATTCATTAGGCTTGTCAGACTTTTACCAAAAGCAGCAAGGACCCACTTCTTTGTTGACCCAAACTTATGGGCTTGCATAATGGAGCACATAGATGAATCCCCTTGCATATTGGAGTCTGCTTGTTGGGCCTTCACTAGATACAAAATGGACTCAGCCTCGCCACCGATATCACCAGCTCTCATGTTAGGTAATGCGACGAATGGAAACAAGTGCCAGCGAACAGGTCCACATCTTCGGGAAGTAAAAGATTCAGCGAGAGAACCTGAAAACGAAGCAGAAAAATCTCTTTTGACCTGAATCACCCGAGACTACTGATGAGAATCCCGGCGATGTCGCTCTACTCCATTACCATTACGACGACAATGGTGTGAGTCGTCCCTTCTCACAGCTTAGTAGTCTCTCCCTTGCTGACTTCAACCGTTTTGTCTCCTTCTTGGACACACGTTGGAAGAGTGAGAGAGTCTGCTACAAAAGGAGAAATAATTCCTGAGTTTTTCATAAAAAAAACTTAACAACAATCTCTTCACCATACTCAAATTCAATAGAGCGAAAGAAGTAGAGACGTACATAAGCCTCTAAAATCACACAAATTCTCATAAAATCTAAATCCACATAGACTAATTCACTTCACTAATTAAACGACGGGTTTGCTCAACTCTAAAATGATCTAGAATTCCGAGGATAGAGACCCAGAAGAACATGGTTGCAGGATAATCTGGGCG
>OVAV01000788.1:862-15907 GCA_900406375.1 Iberis amara | reverse complement strand
TTATTATTATTATTATTATTATTATTATTATTATTATTGTTCTTATTATTATTATTTTTGTAGGATAAATTTCAGAAGAAGGCATGGCAATTGAAGATAGAGGGCAAAAACAATGAAGAACCAAATATTTCTCCAATTCTAAATCTGATGAAACTTCCTTTGTTAAGGTTTCTGCTCTATTGCTTCCAAAAAACAACCAAATATCAACTAAAAGATAACTAAAAGTGATAAAAAGGTTAGCATCAATACTCTCTCTTATTTTCTTTCTTTCTTTCAATTTTTGATGAAACTCAAGTCTATTTTTCAGAATCAAACAATGCTGATTACATAACCATATATAGATTGAATCCAATCGATGACATTTATTTGATTTCTGAGTTTGTGCAAACATCTTAGGTTAATAGCTGCATGGGCAAGAAGACAAGGTTTCAATGTCTCATCAATGCAAAAACTTATTTATTGTTTCGTGGAAGACTATAATTAATCTGTAATGTTATATTCCTAGCTAGGGTTTCTCAATCAACCTTTTCAAAGTATCGTGATGGGCAAGAATGAAATTTTTTCACTTTCAATATATATCTTAAATTTAGTAAAAGCATGGCATGCATTTACATCGTTTGATGTAACATTTTTCTTACTTTCATTGAATTTGTCAACCAACCTAAAACAAACTCACTTTTTTTTGCATCCATGGTAAATTAAAATAATATGTAATCATGTATTGTCTCAAGAAAACATAAACATTTCCGCAGTATTTCTCACGGACTTTATACATGTTAAAAAATTTCTAACATATTTCAGATATTTGAATGCGCTTGATATAATCATTATATAACCATAATCGTTGTAAAATTTTGTATTTTCGACGGAATGATCATTAGAGATCCACTAGTTCAATATCTTATAAAAACCAAAAGCTCAGACCCACAAATGTACTCATAAAAACCAAATAATCTCTCTCTCAAATTACAACTCAATATTCGAATATTTCAAATTTTCATATTTTCGATTATGGATGGACGGATTGATGATGGATCCATAGTCAAATTTACTTAGAGACAAGTATGTAAGAGGTGTAAGCGAGGTCATAGAAGTACCTTGTCAAAAACCTTTAGCTCGGAAAACACGTAAATTAAAGTGTCAATGTTCAATTTACAACCTTTAGCTCGGAAAACCCGTAAATTAAAGTGTCCATGTTCAATTTTCAAAAATTCGCACAATGTTAGGATTAATTTAGTATATAATCACTTGTCTTGCAATGAGTTTATAGATGGTTATAAGATTTGGTAATTGTAGGGAGAAATATCATAGGTAGTAATAGTGAACCATATGTTGCATGCAGTTCGAATAACAACCTAGAACGGAAGTAGATTATGATGTTGATACCTTTAGATGGTGAATGATGCATATCATTATAATGTGTAATTAACGGGCGTAGAACAAGAAGATGAGCCAAATTTAGAAGAAAGAAGATCATATGGTATGTTAGATGGCCACTCACTTTTATCATTTGCAAGCATATTGTTGACCATTTTTATGAACTATAACTTGGCTAAAGAGTTTGTTGACGCGATAGCTAATTTTGTCAAAGATGTTTTGCGAGAAGAAAATCTTTTTCCAATCACATACTATGCAGAGTCCGTTCAAAGAGAAGGATGACCGGATAGCGGCTCTTGAGCGCAAAATGGAAGAAGGAAGAATAGAGAACCGATGTCTGGACGAGGAGTCTGACACCAGGATAAGGAGATTTCTTGTTTCATGGTTGTGATGCAAAGGCAATGGCGCAGCCGAAACGGTTTAAGTAGTTTGGACGGACAATAAATTTGATTTATAATTGTTAACGTATTTTATGAATATTTATACATTTTAGAATTTAAATTTGGATTTTAGGATTTTAATTTAGAATTTTTTATTTTTAATTTTAATTTTTAATTTCAATTGAAATGTAAAGTTTTAATTATTATTTAGAATTAATATCCAAGTAACTAAAAATAATTAAATTAATTATTCAAAATAAATTAAAGATAAAATTAATAATAAATTTTAAATAATTGATAATCTTCCTAAATTCCGTCAGAAATTCGCTAATGGAATCCTGATAGGCTTTTACCGACATAACTTCGACAGTTTTTTTTCAACAAATTTCCGATGGTATTTCCAGTGGCCAAAACTGTCCAGAGTTTTTCAGTATTAGTGCCATTAGAAAACTGTCAGAAATTTCTGACGAATTTTTGTTACCGACAGATTTTTTCGTCTCAGTTCCATCGAAAACAAGCCTCTCCAATATAAAAATATATCGGTTTGGCATTGATTTCTTATTAGCATCTTTATATTATTTTAGTGATTTTAGTATTTTTTTTTCTCAATTTAAAAACATGCATTTTATTCATTCACACAAACAATTAATTATTCACAAAAATATTTTATCATTCACATAAAAAAATTCATTATTCATAATTTAGTATTCATGATTCACTACGTAAATATTCAATATTCTCAAAAATAAAGAAAAGATACAAATACAAATATTTTTTAAAATTTTGGAAAATTATAAAAGTAAAAAATACTCTATTTAATTAATTAGTTTCAGTTTCTATCATGTTTTTTCAATATACTAGGTATATATTAAGTTTAACCAAAAAAAAAAAATGTTGAAAGTTGAAACGAGTCGTCAAGACATGTGATCAAATGGTAAGGAGACGGGACTGAGACGTCACCACGTTTCAGGTTTGATCCACCTGCACGTGAATCTAAGTCACATTATTCTTGGACATCTATACAGAAATGGGCACATTGCTTATGGCCTATTTGCATACCCAGAAAGAGAGTATGCACTTCCTCTTAATCTGGACCCTTCTATAAGCCTGGAATACCCCAAGTTATAAAAAAAAAAATTGAAACCAGTTAATATTATATAATACAATAGTTAATAAAATAATTACACATGAATTTATATTATATGAATAAAATGCGTTGGCTTTTGTGATAACAGAAAATGGGACGCACGTCTACCTCACGCACGAACCATGCAATATACATTTTTGCCTCCTCCAATACATTAAATTATCATGTGCTGAATTTTAAGTATTATCATTTTCAAATTGAAACTATATATTAGATTAATCTAATACTATAAATAATAATCTAATTATGATCATGAGTTGCAGTTAATCGTGTAGGCTACATGGGGGATAAGCTAAACTCCATCCATGTGGTAATTGGTCTGATTAATAAATAGTTGACACATATAAATTAAATTAAATTTTCTAATGACCGACCAAAAAGTTAATTATTTATAATAGTTATAAAGGTCAAGAAGTGATATACGTTGAACATTCGCTCGCATCACATCTTGAATCAAATCTTTATAATTAAGAATCATAAATTATTTTAAAATTTTAATCAAGGAGTTTAAATTTTTGACAAGTTCCAGATTTTGTTTATTTTCTCGATGAAATTGGTTTGATCCGTTATTGATTTTCCAATTTTTATATGCCTAATATTTTTTTATTGCAAACATAGATTGTTTGACTTGACATTTCAAAATTTTATTTGTTTTAGCAAAACTAACTATGGAGGAGATTTTAATAAATGTGTAGTTAACAAAAAAAATTCTTACATTTACAAAAGATACCTAAACATGTAAATACAATCATACAAACAAAGTAATATAATTATCTTGATCTACATAATAGTTGAGAAAATAGATACTTCGTTAACAAATTGAAATATAAATTCAAATAATAATATTAATAGTTTTCCCAATTATAAAATCAGTTATTTATTGTGTATTTGTGTGGAAATTTTCAAATCAAAAAATATATTTGAGAGGAAGAGCAAATGGTCTAATAATCTTCAACTTTACTATCTCTTCACTAAAATTTGAATTGGGTCACTTTTTATGCAAATACATAATGTATTTTCAATAGGTTGTATGTGTGACAAAAAGAAAATGAAATGTATGTTATTATATTGATTTGTTGTGATACAAAAAATCAAAATTGACATAATTAAAAAAAGTACACTCCATAATTAATTTAGCCAACAAGAAAACCATAAAGTATAGTAGCAAATAGACAAGAGAGTTTCAAGAGTTCTTAAAGAGGTATGTTATGCATTCTCATAGAAACCACCATAACACTTGTTCAAGCTTAAGAAAAGCCACTTCTTCTGTCCACCGCAAGATCAGTCTTTCTTTTCATCGGACGGTTCACATTTCTCCAAAGTGAGGAGGGCTCTTAATTCAACAAGAGAAAGATTGTATTTTCAATTAACGGTTTCAAAATATTCAGGCAAAAGCTTTAAAGGTAAATCAAATAAAGACCGTTGCTACTTTGATTATACTTTAAAGCTCTTTTAAATTTTAAAGGAAAACTTATCTTTCAATTACATTTTTTTTCTTATGCGGCAAATTAAATTCTTGTGAAAGTAACTATGAATTGCTATATTTTGTTTCATTTTATTCTGCTTTTTTGCATTTTATATCTTTTTTGTTCTTTGGTACTTAAAATTTTCAAATTTTGATTCATATTCTAAAGTTTCTTGACATGCTCTAAGCTTAAAATTACAGATATTTTTTTCACCTCCTATAATATTTACAGATCAAATACAGAAAGAGAGAGAGAGAGACTTTGAGGAGATTTAAGGAAAAAGATGGAGAATTTAGTAAACCTTGATGAAGATGATGATTTGGGTTATCATCAATCACCAAGATCCGTTGACCAAATGGATCAATCAACATCAGAAACTCCAGTTTGCTCAACAATGAGCTTAGATTCATTTGTTTATCCTAGAACTTGTTCAGAGACAACTACTTCAGGCTTTTCAGACCAAATAGATGAAACCAACAGTTTCTGTAGTGAAGCTTCTCCTCATCATTGGCCTGTTCTTACTGAATCTAAGAGCTCTAAATGTCTCATTGGATTAGAGATACAATCAAAAGAAAGCCTTGTCCCTCAAGAAATCTCAGAACCAGGTACTTTTTTCTCTCTCTTCTCTCTTCTCTCTCTCTCTCTTTATAGCTAAAGTCATGTTTTTGCAGAACTTGAAACAATGAAGGAAAGATTTGCAAAGCTTTTACTTGGAGAAGATATGTCAGGAAGTGGTAAAGGAGTTTGCACTGCAGTCACAATCTCAAATGCAATTACAAATCTTTATGGTAAAACATTACAAGAAAAAGTCTTTGTTTCCACCACCATTTTCGACTAATTTCCGATAAAATTACAAGTTGTCAAAAATTGTAGACTAGCTTATTTTATCGATAATTAATTGAAAATAAAAAAATATTTTATAAATGACTGAAAATTGGTCGGAATATATTTTAATATAATAAGCTATAAAATTCATTCATTCGATGATTACATTTTTTATTATTGTTTTTTGTATGTTTGTAGCTACAGTATTTGGACAGAATCTGAGATTAGAGCCATTAGAAACAGAGAAGAGATCAATGTGGAAGAGAGAAATGAATTGTCTATTATCAGTATGTGAATACATAGTTGAATTCATCCCTAGATCTCAGAGTCTAAGCAATGGAGCTACTGTTGAGGTATATAACTTGCTAAAATATTTGAAAATCTGAAAGAAAACAAAAAAAATTGAAACTTTCTTGATGGGTTTTTGTTTTTTGTTTTTTGTTTTTGTTTTTTTTTAGGTGATGGAGAGTAGACCAAGAGCAGATATCTATATCAACTTACCTGCATTGAGAAAGCTAGATTCAATGCTTATGGTAATATATTACTTGATTAAAGCATGCCTAATACGCAAGTTTTAATATAATATTTAGATTATAAATTTTATAATTCGTATAATTATTGTCTATATAATTTAATTTTATAAAATAAATTTTGTATTAATTATTAATAAAATTTAAAATTATGTGAAAATTTAATATATTCTGTAGTAAATTCTGCTCTTTTTAACATTTTATCTTTTCACAATATATTCATTTTTTGATACTGTATTCTTTTTCTCTACCATTTTATAAAAATAAAATAAAATTTCTAATAGTAATTCATGCATGTCATAGTCTAAGTTAATTATGGCATATGTCACAAAGTGATAAGTTCTAATTAGCACACATTTTTTTATATAAAAAAATTTGGATGGGTAAAATATTAAAGATTGGTCCGAGTCTAAAGAGATGTATGAGCTTCCGTACATAACTTCTTAGTTAACCAAAATGTATTATTCAGTTTAAGGGCATAATGAATCATATTTTTTGGCAGGAAGCATTAGATAGTTTTCAGAACACAGAATTTTGGTATGCAGAAGAAGGAAGTTTATCAATGAAATCTGCTCGTTCTGCGACTGGATCATTCAGGAAAGTTATAGTACAAAGGAAAGAAGAGAAATGGTGGTTACCAGTTCCTCTAGTTCCATCAGAAGGTTTATCAGATAAAGCAAGAAAGCAACTCAAAAGCAAAAGAGAAAGTACTAATCAGATTCACAAAGCAGCCATGGCTATAAACAGTAGCATTCTTAGTGAAATGGAGATTCCTGAATCTTACATGGCTTCTCTTCCAAAGGTTAGTCACATTCATATCTCGAATCTTGAATTTTAAAATCTTGAATCTTGAAATCTTTAATTCTTGAATCTTGAATTTTGAATGTTTTGTTTTGAGAATCGTTTTTTTTTTAATAACCATTTTGAACCCACTGGTGCGAAAAAGCCCCCAAATTTATGTCCTAATTTATAAAGTTTCAATAATAAAATGTTATTTCATGGGTTTTAAATATGTGAATTTTTTCTACATTGTTTTTTCTACTCCATATTTATTATATATTAAAACCCTTATACTGCAAAAACTAAAATTAATATTTTATATTGAGACCTCCAAAATCTTAGTTCCGGCTCGATTCTTCTTAACCTTTTTGTATGTTTTGATGTCTAAAGTGTGGTAAAAGCAGTGTTGGAGATTCAATTTACAAATGTATGAGTAGTTCAGGAAGATTCATACCAGAACAACTGTTAGATTGTCTGAAGATATCATCTGAGCATGAAGCTGTTCAATTAGCAGACAGAGTAGAAGCTTCAATGTATACTTGGAGACGTAAAGCTTGTCTTAATAATTCTAAGAACTCATGGAACATGGTGAAAGATCTTATGTCAAACACAGAGAAAGCAGACAAGAACTATGTTATGGCTGAGAGAGCAGAGACTTTGCTCTTCTGTTTGAAACAACGTTATCCAGAATTGTCTCAGACATCATTAGATATTTGCAAGATTCAATACAATAAGGTAACAAACATTAAAGAAAGAAAAGATTTGAATATGGTTTTAGGGGAAATAGAACTTTGAAATATTTTATTGAGATTAAAGATTTCTTTCTTTCTTTGGTAATAGGATGTTGGAAAAGCAGTGTTGGAGAGCTATTCAAGAGTACTTGAAGGATTAGCATTTAACATAGTTGCATGGATTGATGATGTTCTCTATGTAGATAAAACTATGAGAGGTGATAGTAGTGATTAAATCTAATGTAAAATCTTCAATATCAAAGCACATAATTTAAGAAAAAAAAGTGTTTCATCTTGTAAGATCCAGGGAGGAATAATAATAATAATAATAATAATAAATAATAATATTTTTTAGTTGATAAAATAATGGAACAAGAAATTTAATTTTAAATCCCTATATATACAACATGAAGTGATTGTAACCAAAAGCACAAAAAAGGGTTAGTAGTTAAAAATACAAAGATCATAAAGATCTCTTTGCTTCTCACTTTCTTGAGCTCTCTATGAAACAACACTACCCAACATTGTTCAGCTATCTTCATCTATTGAACCAATGTAAGTCAGATCAGTTCGTCTGACTCTCACTGCACCTTTAAGCCAACAAGTAGCTCGAAGATTCGACAAGTCGCTGCTGTTTGAACCATTGCTGTTTGATGGACATGAACTTGTCCCGTCTTCTAGAAGCATCCATGGATCAATCACATCTGCGTTATCTGCTTCTTGTTGATGTGGTAACAATAGTGACTGTTTTAGCTTCCCTTGTGCTGTTCCAGAACCGGTTTTTGATAAGGTAGGTGAGTTTCTTTGATTGGTTCCAGTAGCAGTAGATCCTGAGGGCTGAAGAAGCGTGAGTGCAGTTTGCGGAACAGAATGTGGCTGGCACGAGAGAGTACATCGTTGAGATGGAAGGAGAATTGGTAATGCGGCTTGGATTCGCCATCTAATTGTGTCCGGTAACTGCATCCGCGCAAGCTCATTCTGCATCATTGGCAAAACATAATCAAGAACTTCAAACAATCATAACTAATTTAGGGATGGGCATTCGGCTTTTTCGGTTTTCTCGGTTTGGTTTATTCGGTTTCGGTTTTTTTGTGCCGAATTGAACCAAATAAAAGTTCGGTCGGCGTTCGGTTTGTTCATTTTTATAGTTTGGTTTATTCGGTTCAAAAATCTTATTTCGGTTATATTTTGGCTAATTTTCAGTTTATTTTAGGTTTATTCGGTTAATTTTAGCTAGTTCGGTTCGGTTCGGGTGGGTTTAGTTCGGTTCGGTTAATAGTGTAAAATTGTTGCCGAACCGAAAATCGAACTAAAATAAAATAAAGTTGCCAAATTGAACCGAAATAACCGAACTAAATTCGGTTCAGTTTATTCGGTTCGGTTTAAATGCCCAGCCCTAATAACTATGGAAGATTTTTATCGGTTTTTCGACAAACCTGTAAGTTCTCTGCTGCATCGCGATCAAACAAGGTAGAGTCTTTAGATGAATCATTAGAGGAACGTCTTGGTTTTAGCCAATTTGGTTGATGATTGCTTAAGAGCCCATGGAGTACAAATAGTAACCGATCAAATAAGACTTCACTAGAGAAATCAGCCATTGAAGAAGGATCTATTGTTGATTCTGTCTCTGTCTTTGATAGATCACTACGAGGAGAACATATCGCAGAATCTTCATAAACTACTCGGCTTCCAAGTAAACGAACCATTGTAGACGCAAGTGTGTGCCTCGTGTTCCGAAATGAAGGTTCCCTGGTAAAACAGAAGATAAACTCAAGACTTCAAATCGACAACACGAAAAGAGAAAATGGTAGAGAGACTGTTTACCCGCAGATGACAGGAAGTAACCGTAGAAGAAATTGCAACCGCAAAGACATAGAAGCTCTTAAAGCAGCAGGAGAATGATGAGGAGGCGTAGCATCGGTAGTATTGGTTGAGGATCTTCTAGCTAAACTAGGACTACTACCACGAAGACCTTTCCGAGTACTTCCTTTATTCGATGAAACTTCAGACCCCGAAGAAGCAGTTCCCGTGTGCTTACGGTTAGTAACTGAACTTAACTGTTGCTCAATGTTACTAAACTGTCTTACTAACTCATTCACAAAGGTACTTCGCGATTCGTCAGAGCTTTGGTCTATACATGGAAGTACTAACTGAACAAAAGCCTTCTCTGTAGTAATCCCATTGCCAAAACCAAAACTATTCTCATAGCCTGACCCTTCTTTAGTCACTTCGCCTTCTTCGAACTTTCTTTTCTTCCCAGCCTTGTTCGCTATGATCGGATCGGCACTTGAGTTGTTGCTGCACCATCCCCACGGTTTCCAAAACTGCGGTTTCGTAGGAAGTCCTTTGCTTTCACCGACTATAATCAGTTTTTGTCTAATCGTTTTTCGTCCGAAAAGAACATCTTGACCTGCTAAGAACCATTCAGCTTGTTTCAACATTGAATCTTCAACTGATCTACCAAAGAGATGAACCACTTCCGAGAAAAGTGGAACCGCATCAGGTCTAACTAATAGCCTTGTGAGGAGGATTTGAATGAAGTTTTTCTCATCATCAGAGGCTTCAAGCTTCTCAGAGGTAGGACAAGAAGATCGTATTGCATCTGTTAAAGGCGTATCATGATTTTCGAGTTTCTCAGTTAGCGCTTGCTCGTTTAAAAGCAATCTAAGTTCAACCCACTGCCAATGAAACTTTGCAGGTTGCAAGCAATCTAATACAGATACGAGCTTGTCCACAAGCTTTGTTCCATTTCCTTGGTGTCGGTTTCTTGCTTCACTAACTACTTCAGACGATGGCACCTTACAATCGATGACGGAATTTAGGAAAACCCGAGCACGAAGAGGAGCAAAGGTTACAGATTTTAATTGCATGTCCAAACCATTCGACTCAAGTATCGAAGCAAACTCAGCGTCTGTGGAATCAGCAACTATCAGTTCATAAAGTCCCTTGGTGTCTCTCAAGCAAACATCTCGGAAAGGATGATGCTTAATCACATCATGGAAGGCCATTGTCAAGACATGGTAAGAGTCTTCATTGACACTACCGTTTGAAACAAAAGGCCTCCATAGAACAAACGCGACAATCGAATAAGCTGGTGGGAAGACTAATTTCAATGGAAGCATGCGCTGCATACGCGATATAGCCACCACAGAAGACTTTCCTACAAGCTCCAAAACCAGCCCTTCCGAAACAGTTTTGCAGTTACCAACAAGGAGTCTGAACCAATGTACATAAACTTCAATAGGGTTTTCTACTTTAGATGCTCCCACAGATCTAGCATTGCCATTAGAACTCGACTTTGCACGTCTTACAAACTGAACAAAATCTAAATGCTCCCTTAGTCTCAGAAGACCGACAATCCTCTCGAGGGTTATAACGCCATGTGTGATTGCACCTATAACAAGTGCTGATACAGCTGCAGTGACTTTTGTTGTTCTGCTCAATGCTAGTTTGCTAGTACCATTTGACATATCAGTTGCGCTGTTCACGTTTGAGTCATAAGATTCAGGAGATTGCTGATGTTGACCTCGAGATCCTTTCCCAGGGGCAAAAGCTCCCAGAAGAGCAGTGGAACTTTCTGTTGCAAGCGCTATTTCAAACACTCGGCTTTGACGCTCTCCAAGAGCTTCTTTAAGAAGGCAAAGGCAGGTTACATGGATTTGTAAGATGTACCGTGCAATATTAGATGAATCCAAGCCAGAGAGGTGATTCTGATCGATATTTCCGACAGAGAAATCTGAAATCCGTGCCATGGAAACACCTACACTGTTTATAATTGCAGAAACCGCAGAAGAAACCAAAGATGGATCACCTTCTTGAGCAGCACCACCAGTCTGTCTAATACAATCCATTAGTCCAACTACTATCTGTTGAGCCACTTGATACCCGTCGTCATTTTTCTCAGCAAGTGAAGCTTTCATAGTACCGGTACCAATAAGCTTTTTAAGATAATGAATCGCCTCTTCAACATTTCGTTGTACAACTTCTCGCATATTCAATCCCACTCTTGAAGGACGTGTACCGCCAATACTGATCTTTTTACGTAAATAATCATCTGGATTATCTACACCTGCTGGAACCCCAAGCGGGATTCCATACTCGCTATTTCCTGATCGTGTATGATCAAGTTCAGAAAGAAGCCTCTTTTCGGATATCGCTTTGAAATTGTTATACCATTCCACTACACTATGAAGACTTCCATATCTTTTCAAAATATAGCGAGCATAGACTAACGCTGCTGATCCAGAAACTTTTCCGTTACTAGACATAAGTGATGCAGCACGGGTCAACAAAGCTGTCATGGCCTCAGGAACAAGATCTGCGGAAAGTAGAATGTTTTCATACCTGAAAGAAATTTGATTATACAAACTGATTAAAGTTCTAGAAATAAATTGTCGAAATATATATGATTAATACGAGAAGTCGAACTCACCTTCTCAGTGATGATACTAGAAGAGCCTCACGCACTTCACACACGCTGTTTTCAACACTCCTTGGCACAATTGGAAGGTTTCTTCCACTCTGAACGGTGAAACTCGGGCTACTGTTAGCCTTTGGTAATAACCAGAGAAGAAATTTAACCAATGAAACAAAGTCGAGAGTGAGATCCATGAGATATAATATGGAAGATAGCTCGTCTGCTCCAAGCTTCCATCTAATTGTGCTCTTCTCTTCGACCGGAGTACCTCGATTGAATTGACCGACTCTCACACTGCTCTTTTCGGACTCTTCAACTAGTTGCCTAACCAAAGTTGTAAGCCAAACTGCAATAGACCGCTTATCAACAAACTGTAGCTGCTTCAAAGAGTTTCCAACTGATACAATATTCACAGGGATAGAAGTTCTAAACACATCAACCACTTTATGGTTTTCTCCTTCCACTCCAGGGCCATGATGAGGACATCGTACTTTATTATCACAAACATGACTCGTTGAAGCTCCCTGGCTACCTTCAATCCTAGCAGCAGCTTGTAGTTGAGCCAAGGACTGCGTCTTACGCACCATCTTCTGTCTACCACGTGCTACTTGTTTAGTTAACTCTATAAGAGGATCAACCTTAAGAGAAGGCTCTAGAGTTTTCGACCCCTTCTTGATCCACCAGTTATCTTCTTCATCTGATGCAAGTGGTGAATTACCTTGATAACAAGAGCTCTTTTCATCATTCACTTTCGGTCTTTTTGCTCTTTTACAGTCTTCACAACCCGGTGTAGCTTCTGATTGATCCATCTTGCTATACACAGATCCACTTGATCTCTTAACACTACTTTGAAATTCATCAGATGACATACTTGGAAACTGCAACAGAACTGATATACGCTCTTTTAGTTCTGTAATATCCACACTGCTCTTAGTCTGTTTCCGAAGCCCCTCACTATCGGCCATGGCATTAGAAGTCCTTAACAAATAAACAGACGGAAAGGAAGTGGATTTTTTCTTTGGCTTCTGATCTGACAGAACTGAATTACTTATAAATTTACCTTTATCAACAAGCAACTCTCGAAGAAGAAGACGCCGTTCATTTGAATAAGTTCTCACAGCTTCAGAAAGCTTATCTCCTCCTAAGAGTTGTGCTTCCTCTAAGGTATCATGTACAAAACAACCAGGAAGCTGTTTCAATATGTGATAATGCCTCATTCTTCTTTCAGGATCAAGAGCCGGTTGAATCGCATCGATCATCCCACTAACTATGAGTTGCCTCACATATGCTATGGGATTAAAGATTCCAGAACGTATAAGTTCGAAAACAAGTAACTGTAAGCGCTTTGCTCCTCCCTTGTGTACCTCATGCTGATCAATCCAACAGACTATGATATCATGTAATGGACCTGGACTTTCAAATGCACCAATCGAACTGCTGCATCGGTGATTCTTTCCTTTGCGAGTTGCAAATTCTCCGCCAAGAATCTTTTGCTTTAAAAGCTGAATGACCAAATAAACCTGAGAACAATCTTTTCTGCCAGAGAACTTGACATCTTTAGGCACACCAGCTCGAAAATCTCTAAAATCACATGTCGCCCATTCGATAAGGAAAAAAACAGAGCAGACGAAAGATGTATTAATAGCTCCAATCCATCTAAGGGATGATCTTAAGCATGGATTGACTTCAGCAATCCAGGTCTCATCAACAGCTTCATTGCGAAGATCTTCAAAAAGATAACACTGAGCAGGTCTGATATCTCCATCCGACAAAGCTTTATCTAAGGCTTGAACAGCTTTGGCCACATTATGTTGAGGATAACCAGCACTAGCTATCTTAGCCAAATCATCTGCACTTCTTTGAATGGTCGAAATGGTATAATCAAATGAAAGAAACTCAAACCGAGAATCAACACCTCGCCCTTGAAACTGATTAGAAATTTCTGTTGAATTACTTCTCAGCTTTTCTAGATTTTCATATGCCTTCGATGCATAGCTCACGTCATTGGGTCCACCACATGCTGCTATAGAAGGAGGTAGAGGGAAGCAATCTGAAGCAACAAATGTGTCGGGTGCAGCAAGTACCAAGTAGCGGACCATCTCAATTAAAGCAGATAGAGTATAAGCTCTTCGAGAGTTATCAACAAGATCAGATCCACCAGGAGCAGGTTCTTGAATGAAACGGACAGCGATAGTCACAAGACTCCTTACACATGTCTGAGAGAGAACAATACTCTCTAAAACACCATATACAATGGGGAGTAGCAACTGCAAAATTTCAAAGACCTCTTTTTCCTGGAATCAAACAAAAAGGGAAAATCAGAAAACCGAAATCAATCTTTAATCAATAAACTGATTCAGAAGCTTACTTGTAAGAGCCTGAGAACCCAATCAACAATGAGATTAGGTAAAAGAAGCCCTTCACCATGGTGCCATTGTAGAAGACGTACCATATACCACCATTTGAAATGCAGAGATGTCTCCTCACCGTAAAGACTTGTTGATGCTGGACTAATCTTTTGCATTGATCCTGTATAAAGCATTTGTGGTGATCTATCTCTCGTTTGCTGAGCAGGATTTGAACTATTCCGTGACAAAAGTTCATCCAAGAGGTATTGTAAATATTCAATAACATCTTTTGTCCACTGCTCACACCGAGAAGTTTGGGACTTGTCAGGTGTTCCTAAAGTGATAGCAGCAGAACTAGGTCTCACCTGCAGGTTCGAAGCAAAACTTTATCTCCTTTAAAACCCAAAGAATTCAAGTAAAGATATCAATTTATTACCCAACATACCTGATTAAGATAAGTAACTTTTATAAACCAAGTAGCTCTTAGTAATGGGACATTGTTCCTTATAAGGACTTCAAATAAGGCTTTTCTTCTGTAGCCAGGAATGTTATCAGCCAAAGAGCACAATCGTTTGTGCTGCTGTGATAAACTCTGTGAAAGAGTAAGGACGAGTTAAGTATTCGACATTAAGAAGATCTAGTACATGCTTAACGATATGCCACGGTACCTCGATCCATTTTTTCTTTGTATCCTCCCCATATGATCTTTGTTCTGGAAATCCAGGTTTACATAGAAGCGAACCAGAGAGAGGCACACCGTAAACTTGACCAGCCTGCCATTTAAATACAAATATTAACTCACAAGCCATTTGTTTGGTTATGAAACCAGAAATTCTGCACAAAGAGCACGTTTTAAGTGGAGCGAATCGAGTCTAAGAATCTCTTAACTACCTTGCGTTTAAGCGCACGAGACTCATTGATAGCTCTAAGACACTTTCTTACAGCCTGCAATATAGAAGATGAATCAAATTTAATGTGTACACAAATAAACTCTAATAGAGACCAATAACTGTCTACAGTCTCAAGTACCATACCTCTTTGCAT
>OVAV01000787.1:0-15918 GCA_900406375.1 Iberis amara | reverse complement strand
CCTTCTACTCACTCTCAAGCCAATATTCAAATACCTAATCAAACACATACTTAGCTCGGACAAGCTTCCATCACTTGAGGATGTGTGTGCAAAAATACAAAAAGAACAAGGTTCAGATGGGTTGTTTGGCGGGAAGAAGGATTTTGTAATGTCAAACTAAAGTTTTTACAAAAAAATGATGAGTTGAAGAACCTCTTTTGTGACCATTTCAAGAAGAAAGGACACACTAAGGAGAATTGTTGGGTTTTTCACCCACACCTTAGGCCGAGAAAAATCAATCATGGATTCAAGCCTTAATGGTCCCAAAATAATAGGGATAATGAGGCTGGAAATTCAAGTGGAGCCAACCAAACCGAACAACCAAGCTCAATGAGATGAAAACAATTCACTTTATCTTATCTCTTGCAACCCAAATGGTGTAGCTCATGTCCAAGATGAAGTCATGAGGAGGAGCGACTTGAATGCTCTTGTCAAGGCCTTAAAAGAGGTTTCCATGTCCCATAATGTAGTTGATAATTTGGTAGAAGAACACTCATATGCAAAGAACATAGACAGGCCTTTAATCTTGGACTCGGGTGGTTCACATCACATACATGAGTAGTAACCTAGACTTGATAGAGAATTTAGATCTGGTTCTAGGAAATGTTATTATTGCAAATAGTGATATAATTCATGTGAAAGGCATTGGAAGTCTTAGGTTGGTTGATAGAGAATCTAAGGCCTTTTACATGCCTAACCTTACATCTAATCTTTTATCCATTAATAAAATCACTAATGATTTGAACTGTAATGTTATCTTCATCGCTAACGATGTATTTTTCAGGATATTAAGTCTAAGGAAATGCTTGGTGTAGGAGGTTTTTCTTCAATTATTGATAATGTTAGTGATGTTATTTTGTATGCTAGACTAGGACATCCTCTTTTGTTTTCTAGTTAATTTTTTGAAAACAATGATTGTGACTCTTGTATACTTGGCAAGTATTGTAGATCCATGTTTACCAAGTCTACAACCTTCTATGAAAATTGTTTTGATTTAGTTCATTTAAATGTTTGGACTTCACCTTGCGAATCTAGAGAGCATCACAATTATTTTGTTACACTCATTGATGAGAATTCAAAGTCTACTCGGCTAACATTATTACAAAAAAAGATAGAGTCCTAGAAGCTTTTACCAACTTTCAAACATATTTTTCTAACCATTTTGATGCCAAATTTAGAATTTTTTTGATCGTATAATGGCGGAGAGTAACAAGTCATGCATTCAACATCATCTAACAAAACATGGGATCTTGCATCAAATTAACAAGTTGCCCATACACACACAAACATACCACAAAGAAATGGTGTGGTCGAAAGGAAGAATATGCATCTCCTGGAAGTTGCAAAATCAATGATGTTTCACCCAAATGTTCCAAAGAGATTTTGGGGATATGCGGTTGTCTCGTCTTGTATTTAATCAATAGAACTCCAACCAAATTCAAAATGAATTTTCTCCTTTTAAGGTGTTGAACAAGGTAAAAACTTCAATTTATCACTACGTGTTTTTGGTTGTGATTGTCTTTTGTGAATCTTACCAAAGATATGGCTGCTTGTTGGTGAAATTTTGTGGAAGGTAAGCGCAAAATACACTGGGTGTCCTAAGGTTCAAACATATCCAATGCTTCAATCTAGACATCTTAGCCAAAAGAGTTTGGAGAGTTTGACAGTATTTAGATAGTTTATGTTCTTTAGTGTTAAAAAGTAGATACTTCCCTTCTTGTCATATCTTGGACACTTTTTTAGGTCAGTGTCAGTCTTATGTGTGGCGGAGCTTATCTTTGGCAGGGATTTGTTGATATTTTATTTGAAAAATTAGATTCGAAATGGTTTGGATACTAACATATGGTTAAACCTGTGGATTTATGACAATGGATTAATGTTGCCTTTCCTTTAAGATTTTTCTGTGAAACTAGATCTCTCCGTTAACGAACTTATTATTGTACCTGGCAAAAAATGGATCTCACAAAAGCTTGAATAGTTATTTCTAGAGCATGACGTGAGCCTCTTTAAAATGCAAAAACAATCCCCCCACATTGATGACCATTGGGTTTGGAGATTCAAGAATAATGGGGATTTTACCGTAATTTTTGGATATTAGTGGGTTTTTCAAAGTTAAAAAAGATCTTGACAAGAGGTTTCTTAACAGCCATCTCTAAACGTTTTAAAATAGGAGATTTAGGGGATAAAACATCAACTAAACTAAAAATGTTTATGTGGAAAACAATTTCAAGAGCTCTATCCGTATCCATCATAGCGCATAGAGGTGTGTGTTTGGATTAAGATTGCCAAATTTTTGGAGAGAATTTTGAAACCATTAATTACATGCTCTTCACTTTCTCGTGGGCAAGATAAGTTTGGGCGATGGCTGATGTTCCTAGTCTCATGAATGGTTTTAGTCAAATTTTAATCTTTGTGATTTTGCATTCCTATTTTCTGTTAAAAGCAAGTTTGATTTATGAGAGGAGGTTGCACGAAGCAACCCGTGAGTGCGGTTCATGTAGAAACATAGAAACAATTTTGTTTTTGAATGAAAAAGTTTTAAGTTTAAAGAGGTAATCTTAAAAAGTAAAGCACAAATGGGGACATGGTTCAAGGCTCAACAGGTGGGTTGACATTACTCGGTTTTAATGCGTAATAGTGGGTATATATACTTGCTATTTTGCATTATCCGAATGTTTTCTATGTAGTTTTGGCATATTTTCAGGTTTCTAAGTGTTTGGGACATTCTGGAGAAAAATGATGATTTTCAGGAGAAAAAATGACGAATCAAAGACAGAGGGATCGATCCAGAATTGCTCGGAGAAAGAGATTGATCGATCCAAACACACTGAGAAGTTACGTAAAACCAGATCGATCAATCCCTTGGTAGATCGATCGATCCAGTTTAATGAAGAGATCGATCGATCCCTTTATCGATCGATCCCTGCCCACGAAGAGAAGTTGAAGATTGCCAAAATTACAAATTTACCCTCAAGACCTATCATGTTTTCCTTATTGGTTTTATTTTATTTTCTTTTTTTAGAACTCTAAAAGCCTTAGGCTTAGGTTTATTTTTTTTGAACGCGTACTTTTAGATTTCAGAGCTTTTACAAAGAGACGAATCCCGACCTTGTATTTGGAGAAGAATTCTGAACTCTGCTTTTTATTTTTAATAAATATTTGGTTTTGAATGTGTTCTTCTTTAATCATGATGCTTGATTGCTTACCTATGTCTGAGTAGTCGCCTTGTTAGGTTTTAGGGGTTTCCCAGGAAAAACAAGATTTGATAGTTAGGGTTTAACATAAAGGATCAAAATTTGTTAGGTTCTTAGTGTAGATTTGTTCTTAATGCATGAATTATAGTAGCTAACTAGTTCATTGCTATTTGATTGATAAATACAAAAGGATTTCGTTTAGAAATCCGACCTAGTCTAGATGAGTAGATGTTCTTGCTTAGCGGAGTGTTGTCTTGAATGTCTATGAACATATCGAATTTGAACTTAATGCATAATTTAATTATCTGAATTCAGCGAGAGCTTATCTTTAGTAATTAGATTTAGGAATTAATACTTCGGGAGGAGATTAATCTAGTTTCTGTCTTTTGAGTTGAGAATTATTTTCATTATTAGATCCTACATGTTAACATAAGCTTCAAACATGAATACCTGTGGAATTCTCTAACGCCTAGCGCTTTGTCTTATTGATTTACATTCATTTTTATTTACTGCTTTAATTTAAAATCGTTAGAAAACAAACAACCATCTTTTATTTACTGTCTTGAATCAACATTTAACTGAAAGCTGCACCATCTGGTCTTTGTGGAATTCAACCCTAGTCTATACTACATTGATCCGTTCTATGCAGTTAGATTTAGGATTAAAATCCTGAGCCTATCAGATTTTTGGCGCCGTTGCCAGAGACCAACAGTGCCTTTTAAGTTTTATTTAGAGTCTAATCTACGATATTTTTTTTAGCACTAATCGCGTTTCTCTTTTCTTGAATTCGACTTTACAGGTGCATGATCCTGCGGTCTAATAAATCTAGGAAATTGCTTAGCCCCAGTAACAAAGAACTCTTGAATTTAGAACGCTCAAACCGGAAGGCAAGAAGAAACGCAAGCTCGTCCAACACAATGGGAGATAACGTTAATCTGAACAATCCGATCTTTCCTGAAGATTAGAACGTCCTCCTCCTGGAGGAAACGTCATCCAATATCCTTAACCCGGATTACAATAGTTACAGCAGTTGGTTAACCAACCGGGAGGAAATGGCAATGACAATCAGGTGCCACCAGGAGCTGGTAATGCTAATCAGAATCCACCGATTGGGCAAACTACATCCTAATAGGCAATCCTCAAGGATTTGTCAACTATCAACCAGCTCAAAACAGGGTTCTCGTTGGAGACTTCAACAACCCTGAAGCCTTCCTCGCTAATAGGAACGCTCTTCATCCTCGTCAACCTCAGAGACAGGACTATCAATTCCCGTTCCAGCTTGTCCAGTTGCTCAGGCAAAACCAATTCCATGGTTTTTCTACTGAGCACCCCATGGACCACATAGATAGCTTCGAGGATATCTGTAGTACCGTTCCGCTCAATGGAGTCTCTAAGGACTTCACTCACTGCAAGCTCTTCAATCATTCACTTGCAGACAAAGCTCTAAGGTGGTTAAAACTCTACCTTCCAACTCCATTGAAACTTGGAATGACTGCAAATCCAAGTTCTTGAACCACTTCTACGCAACTAGAAGAACCAATAATCTGCTAAGCAAGATTTCTCAGTTTCAGCAAGGTCCAGTAGAATCCTTCTTCGAAACATGGGACAGATTCAAGGAATACCTTCGTGATTGTCCTCATCATGGTTTCTCAGAGCTGAATCTCCTCAACACCTTATATAGAGGTATTGATCAAAAGTATCAACTCTCTCTTGATACAGCCAGCAATGGTAATTTCATGACTAAACCCGTGAATGAAGCCTACAAGCTGATTGACAATCTTGCTGCAAACAACATCAATCATTGTCCTAACTATGATCGAAGAGGAAGATCATCTGGTTCATAATCTTCAGAACTTGCAGAGGTAAAAGGAATGCTTGCTCAACTTCTCAAGAACCAAGCTCAGAAACATGCCAGTTTCGCTGAAGATGTAGAGAAGGTTGAAGTAGATTGCTTTGCTATTAAAGAGCCAGAAAATGTAGAAAAAGTGAGCTATGTCAATAGCCAAGGTCAAAGCGTGTACAACCAAGGATACAATCCAAGTTTCAACAAGGGTAATCTTTCATGGAGAAGCACTAATGTGGCAAATCCCCATAATCAAGTTTACCCAGCTCCACAAGAGTCTTTTGTGCATAATTATGGACAATCTCTTGGTCAGAATACATGCAGAACTGTTTTTCAAGGAAACTAGAATAGTTTTTTTTTTTGCAGAATCCTAATTCAAGATGTCTCTATCCACCAATTCAGCCTGCGATCCAACAAGTAGCTCCATCTCCAGCTCAACAAGATAACAAGGTGGAAGTCATGCTCAAACAGATCTTGGAAAATCAACAACAATCTAAAAAGAACCTCAATGTCTAGATAGACATTATGTACAATGATTTAAACAATAAATTTGAATCATTATCTACACATGTGAAGAAACTCGATCTGCAAGTAGCTCAGACTTTAAAAGCTGTTAAGAGACAAGCTGGTGTTCGACCTTATAAACCGAAGATTCCTTACCCGGTTGAGCCCAAAAAGTCCAGAGCTGATCTTGAAGATAATGAGAAGATAGGTAAGGCACCAAATCCACTGAGAAGACTTCAAAAGATGCAAGACCCTGAGAAATTTATGATTCCTTGTATGATCAAAGAGATGGAATTCATAGACTCCCTCTGCGATACAGGTGCTAATGTGAGTGTCATGTCAAAGGTTGTTGCAGAGAAATTAGGAATCTAAGGTATTAAACCATCCAAGACATCCTTTCACCTTGCTGACGATTCCACTATTACTTCGACTGGATTCATCTCTGATATACTGGTACAAGTTGGAGATTGTCTGGTTCCTGTTGATTTTCATATTTTGGAGATGAATGGGGGTTCAGATATGCCACTAGTTCTAGGTCGACCCTTTCTAGCATCTGTAGGAGCTGTAGTTGATATGGCTAATACGCGTATTTTCCTTACCAAATTCAGAAAGGGGTTGTTCAATCCAGCAGTTCCCCATAAGGATGTTTCTAGGATCACAATGGTGAAGGAAGAAAAGATGGAGCAAGAATCTCATATCAAACCTCATCTTAAAGGTGCACTTAAAGAAGTCTTGAATAGAGAACCTCAAGTCTCGGCAAGGAATGAACTCCCAAAGGTCAAAAGCAAGGAGCGGGTGCACTTAGAGAAGGTCAAGAATAGTTCTCAAGTGATTCTGATCCTTCAGGCAATTGATGGAAATGCGGTCGAGTATTAGGTGAAGACAAAAGATACTTCAAAGCCTTTCTCAAAGGTTAGAGCTTTCTTTACTTTAGAGCTTAAGGATAAGGGAACCGACGTGGCAAAGAATATGATGGANATGGGGAAAGTCCTGAAGTTGACAATGTCCACTCTTGGACCCTGTTATGGAGCATCTTTTGATGCTGATCCAACCTCAGCGTAGGAGGTAAGTTCGTCAAGCTCGTGACGTTAAATAAGCGATGAGTGGGAGGCAACCCATTATTTGGTGTTTTTAGTTTAGTGGTTTTAGTTTTGAGTCAGTTTAGATTTTAGATTACTAATTTTTTGATTTTTATTTGTGAGTTCAAAGTGTTTCAGGAAATTTTAGAAAAAAGGAGAACTGGTCGGAAGTTTAGATCAATCGATCCGTCTATAGATCGATCGATCCCTGACAAGATGATCATTTGCAGAAAATGAGAGATCGATCGATCCGTCTAGGGATCGATCGATCCATTGATGCTCAGGAACGACTTTATAAAAAAACGGATCCATCGATCCAAACGACCAGGGAGTTACGTAAAAAGGGATTGATCGATCTCTAAATCGATCGATCCCTTGTCCAGGTAAGTCGAAAATCAACTTAAATTGAACCGGATTTCTCCATTTAAACCAGTTTCACTTAATTTAAACCGGTTCTTCCCCCTCAAACCCTAATTTTCGTGCAAACCTCCTCCATTCACCATTTTCACTCAACTTTTTACCAAACCTCCAAGAAATCCAAATTGATCTATCTCCCACAAATCTCAACCATTTTGAACGATTCTTGAGCCAATCCCACTCGATTTTTCGTGCTTTATTCGTTTTTATTATCCTCATTTCGATTCGAGAAAGGTATTGATCTCTAACCCCCTCTTTTGGTCCAAAAATTACGGTATGAATTGGGCATTTTGGATTATGTGGCTTTTTGTGTATAGAATGGTTGATTTGCTTGTTCTTATTCCTTCTTGAACGAATATTTAGGGTATGCATGATGATTTGAATTGGTATGAGTTGAGATTGTTGAATTTTGTCTTTGGGATTTGAATTTTGGTTAGGGATTTGAATGTGGATGGTTGATAAATTGTGCAACAATGCGTTAAAAGAATGAATAGGGAATGGTTTAGGAATGAGTTTGGTTGCTAGTTCTGTTGGTTTGGATTCCATGATGCTTAATTTCAAATTCTTAGAACATGTCACTTGAATTTTGGTTCTTGAATTGGTTTTTAACTTGATTCTTGCTAATTTTAAATTAGTATTGCTCAAATAATTGCTCACCATTATCTATGATTCTTGATGATGTGATTAGAATTGCTTATAGTATCATAAATTGGTCGGTGTCTAAATTGAAGTATCTTGATTTGTGCTAATTTAAATTAGTATTGCTTGATCATTGCTTAATATTTCTTGGAATGGTGATTTGGATTGTTTGGTTGATTGGTGTCTTGACTTATGAGTTACACATATGATTCTTGCTAATTGTTTAGTTAGTATTGCTCGATCAATGTGAATTTGATGGTTTCTTTTGCATTTGTAACTCTTATGATTAACATTGCTCGATCATTGCATAACCATTAGCTCTTTTGTTTTGAATTGATTTATGTTGCTAACTTTATCTTGAGTTCTTTTTCTTTTCAGGATGGAGTCCTGGAATCCCGATCAACCTTCCAGTTTGGACGACGACCAACCAATCGCCACCAAGAAAGCTTCCACGGGCAGAGTTACATTCTCGAACCGCCAAACAACCACAACCACAAACCAACCGTTCAACTTTTGCAGCACCTCCAGCAGCTAAGAAGAAGCGAGCTACAACCGAAGAAAAAGGGAAAGCTGTAGCTACTAGTAGTGCGCACGATGAGGAGGACGATGAAGAATAACCGATCATCGATCCCAAGTACCTACAGGCGCCTTGGCCTCGCAAACTGAAAACACGGTTTATCAACTGCCGACTTGATCTTGTGGTCTCCCAACTCAAGAGTAACAAGGGTTGGAAGAAGAGGAAATTCACTAACAAGTGGGATCAATTTGACTCCATGTTTTATAATGCTCTGCTGCAGAGTCAAATGGATCCCACCCGGTTTGCAGATCATGCAGCTTTGATCGCACTGGGAGGAGATGTTGATGTCTGTGAGATATTCTCTAGGATGGGTCTTGGGACCTTCCCTTTCCNTGGCTAGGCAGTTCTTTGCCTCATTCTGTATCTAGAGCCCAGGTTCAGATCCACGGAACCCTCATATTTTAAAGACTGAGGTACAATTCTTTTGCCTTGGTCGACTTTACAGGATATCGATTGTTTGGACCCATCTTCGGGTTCAGAGTGGAGGGGCATCTTCCAGAATTGCCTAATTTTTATTCCTCTAGCGACTTGTGGGATGTTATTGCATATGGAGTATATGAGTCTAGGTTACCAAAGCTCACTGGCATTCGCAACCCTGCGATCCGTATAGCCTTGAAGATTTTGGGCACCACATTCTCAGGTAAATCAGAGTCTGCAGCAGTCAGTTCTCAAGAGCTCGAGCTCCTCCACTATGCATTATGCCATTTCACGATGATATGCAATGAGACTGACCAGGACAGACATCATCATGACGCTAATTTAGGATGAGTGTTTGCCAAGTATTAGCTAGTCGGAAGATAGATGCGTTGAGACACCCGACTCGAGTTGAGGTAATGGGTAGTTTAGCTACTCTTGTTTTGCGGCATGTTGGGATTCCGCTTGATTGGCAGTATCTTTTTTCTACCAAGTGGTTTGGGAAGCCCACGATCTATAAGTTTCGGAACGCGGGAGGACAGGTGTGCAAAGTCTACTTGCCCAAGCAGGAGATCACTAGCATCACTTCTCTGGATAACATTCGCTTTCTCCCAGGACCTGAGCACCTACATGGGGCACCTGCACCTATACACGATGCTCCGCGACTTCCTAAAGGCAAGGCTCGCAGTTAGAGATCCACTCAGAGGCAGAGACGACATAGAGATGCTAGTCCCGAGTAAGGATCACCTATCCTACCTAAGGACTACAGCGAGTTCGCTCTTCCACCACGATGCGCTGATTTTACAGATTCAGAGACTATTCAGTGGACTGCTGATGCAGCAGAGTGGACTCACAGCATGGTGGAGCGGATCTGGAGCGCCCAAGCCAAGATACGTCGCCCAGCTTGCTTTCGGTCGCCTAGGAGACAGAGCGATGATGAGGATGATTTAGTGGGACATGGACAGCGAGGAGGCAGTTCGGGACATGCCTCATAATGAGAGCACTTCAATTATCAGTATTTTTTTCCTTTTCACTTTGAACTTATGCATTTTTATTTATTTTGACTTTTTATGCGTTTTAGACTTATTTCTATTCACGTCATTAGTCCTTCTTCTGAATTTATTTTCACACCGGGACGGTGTGAAGTAAGTCTGGGGGAGGGTATATGATGTTACTAACGTTATTTTGATGTTTTCTCATTTTGGTGAAAACTTTCAAAATTNAATGACCAGAATCCGTGATGACTACTAACCTAGTGTGAGTTCGGCATTGTTCTCTACTTGACTACTGACTTAGATTAACTGTTGCATTTAGGATTGGAACCCCATTGACTGATTTATATGCTTTTGAAAGTTGCGGTCTTTTGGATTGTTGATGATTTGATGCTAGCTCTAATTAGATATGACTTAATTTTGATCTTAAATTCTCTTATCTATGGTGCTGGGATACTTTGAGCTAGGTATTTTTGTCTTCAGTCCTTTGTAAAACCAAGAGTTATTTAATTACGATTCCGATCCCCTTCTCCTTCCCTTCATAAAAAATGGTACAGGAAAAGGATTGAAAGCGAGATCTAGAAATCCGTAATCAATCCCAGAAAAACCGGCTGCTAAAAAAGAAAGCAGTAAGAAAAGAAAAGAAAAAAGAAGTGAGAAAAGGAGAAGAAAGGGATGGGATCCGAAGTAGCTCGATGCTCGAATTGGTATGGGGATCCTGAATGACAAATACTTTAGTGCGTTGATCGATACCCCATAGGTAAGAATGCACTTATTTGTACTTAATTGAATTTAGAGAGCCAGTTGAAATGATTTGATGGTTTGATTGATTTGAGATTTAGAGTAAAAAGTATGTTATTAGTTAAGTGGCAGTAAACAATTTATTTGCAATGGTTGTCTAGGATTAGTGTCTTTTAGTTTTTGATGTCTAAACTTGGGGTTGCTGAGATTCTGAGAGTTCTTGTGTGGTCCGGTTTCAAACCTCTTCTTCAGATATGGTTTTTGCTTTACTTGAGGACAAGCAAAGATTTAAGTCTGGGAGAGTTGATATTACTCGGTTTTAATGCCTAATAGTGGGTATTTATACTTGCTATTTGGCATTATCCGAGTGTTTTCCATGTAGTTTTGACATATTTTCAGGTTTCTAAGTGTTTGGGAGCAAAAATGATGATTTTCAGGAGCTTTCAGGAGCAAAAATGACGAATCAAAGACAGAGGGATCGATCCAGATGAAGAATGATCGATCCAGAATTGCTCGGAGAAAGAGATCGATTGATCCAAGTATGGATCAATCGATCCAAACACACTGAGAAATTACGTAAAACCAGATCGATCGATCCCTTGCTAGTATCGATCGATCCCTGCCCACGAAGAGTAGTTGAAGTTTGCCAAAATCATAAATTTTCCCTCAAGACCTATGATGTTTTTCTAGTTGGTTTTATTTTATTTCCATTTTTTTAGAACTATAAAAGCGTTAGGCTTAGGTTTATTTTCTTTGAACGCACACTTTTAGATTTCAGAGCTTTTACAAAGAGACGAATCCCGACCTTGTATTTGGAGAAAAATTATGAACTATGCTTTTATTTTTAATAAATATTTGGTTTTTTTAATGTGTTCTTCTTTAATCATGATGTTTGATTGCTTAACTATGTCTGAATAGTCACCTTGTTAGGTTTTAGGGGTTTCCTAGGAAAAACAGGATTTGATAGTTAGGGTTTAACATAAAGAATTGAAATTTTTAAGGTTCTTAGTCTAGATTTGTTCTTAATGCATAAATTAGAGTAGCTAACTAGTTCATTGATATTAGATTGATAAATACAAAGAGATTTGGTTTAGAAATCCTACTTAGTCTAGATGAGTAAATGTTCTTGCTTAGCGGAAATGTTGTCTTGAATGTCTATGAATATATCGAATCTGAACTTAATGTATCATTTAATTATTTAAATTCAGCGGGAGCTTATCTTTAGTAATTAGATTTAGGGATTATTACTTCGGGAGGAGATTAATCTAGTTTCTGTCTTTTGAGTTGAGAATTATTTCCACTATTAGATCTTGCATGTTAACCTGAGCTTCAAACCTGAATACATGTGGAATTCCCTAACGCCTAGCGCTTTGTCTTATTGATTTACATTCGTTTTTATTTACTGCTTTAATTTACAATCGTTAGAAAACAAACAACCATATTTTATTTATCGTCTTAGCTAGAATTAACGTTTAACTGAAAGCCGCACCATCTGGTCTCTATGGAATTCGACCCTAGTTTATACTACATTGATCTGTTCTCTACAGTTAGATTTAGGATTAAAATCATGAACCTATCATGGGTACCCCGAAAGATCATCCTGTAACCAACCATCATCCAATCCTAAAGAGTAAATGGAAAAGATCACATGATCCGTGGTTAAAATGTAATGTCTCTTTCTCCTTGTCAAAATATGCATCTTTTGGAAGAGGAGTTTGTACCTTGAGAGATAATAATTGTTTTGGTTTGCCGCACAACCGAGGAGCATTGATAAATGACTTCTCAGATAATGATCTTGCTTTGGACGTATACATTTGGGCTATTGAACGCATGGTTGATCATAAACTGCAGCGATTTTGCTTTGATTTCAAAAACAAAAGCCTAGTTGGAAAGATTAATAGGCCAAAAGCATGGCCCTTCTTCCCTCATTTAATATCTTGTTTAAATGGCTTGGAAACATGGTCATATCATTGGAGTCACGATAAGCTAATAGAAGAGCTCATCTCATTGTTTCAAGTGTTTCTTTTTTAAAGAGGCTCAATTTCAGTCCTATGTTTCTTTTTTCTTTTTTTGTTAAAAGGTTTACCATTGAAAATGCATTTAAAGTCATACAAGCTATGATTTTTTTTTGGGTCAAATACAAGCTATGATATGATTATATTTATGTCTAAAATAGACAATAGAGGATAAAAATTATAGAAAAGAGATATAGACCCTAATAAGAGCGCACCTCTAAAAGAGAAGATGCTGGTAAAGGAATATTGTCACTTGCTTCCTCTTCTTCCCTTCCCACGACCACTCACGACAGGCCACTCCGACTCTTGCATCTTAGGAGGAGGTTTTACCGGCTTATCCCTCAAGATCCTTTGAGCTAAAACTGTCATATCTTGAGAGGAAAACGTGTGTGGATCACATTGGTCTTGCTTGAAATTATTCACAACATTACCAAAGTGAGATCGATTTGAAGTTGAGTCTTCTTTCAAAGGTGAATTAAGTGATGTATGTAGCATAAGAGATGCATCAGCAAACTCATTATTATTTGCTTCGTCTTTTGATTGCTGGGAAGTTAAATCAACATTAGTGGATTTTAAAGAGGAGAGGGTGGAATCATTGGAATTAACTACTTCTAGTTGAGTATCAATAAGTGGAATATTGCTTAGATCTTTAGCGATGGGTTGCTTTTCAGTAGTAGGCGAGGCATTAATAAGGACTATGACAACATGAGCAGGAGATGACACAGTGGTAGTTGGATTTACCTTGGAGGAAGAAGCTAGATTTGATTTTTTAACTGGAGTCTCAACAATAGAAACTTTAACAAGAGAACAATCATATCAATGAGTGCATGATTGGCCAATTGAACAGAGACAACATCAAATGCAATTTCAGTCACTTCGTCAGTAACAGCAGAACCCAATGATTTGTCTTGTTTAGAAGATGAGGTGGGAGGAGATCGATGGGTGTTTGATCCTAGACAGTGCGTAACTTTGTGGCCCAACTATCCACAACTGCTACACTTTGTTGGTACCAAGAGTATATCACATCGACCATGGTGATGATACCAGCTTCGTCTTCTAGTGCTACGTTTATAGGAAAAAGCTTGTCAAGTTTGATTTCCACCAATATCTTTGCTTCACCCATAAGAGTTGGGTCTAACCATGACATGTTAGTTAGCATTGGTTAACCAATTCCAGATGATATCCAAGTAATTCCTTTGATGGAGTAGTTGATTAGAAATTTTCTTTAGAGTTAGCCATGTTGGTATAGTTGTGATTTCAGTTAAGTAGATTGTAGGGGAAGTACTCCAAAGAGAAACAAACATGAGACAATCATCAACATGCCAAATACCTCTCTGAAGAACCCATTTTTGATCATCTGCATCAAGAATATGAAATAAGAAGGAGGAATATCCAATATTACGAGTGAAGATGCGACACATCCTACCCCAAATTCGATATACTACATCATGAATAAGACCACTTGAGGGAACTTCACATCTATAGAATTGTCCTACTATAAACTTTTTATGGTTCTCCATGCCTTGTAAGAGAACACTGCTCGGGATATTAAACTTAGGTGTGTCATCCAGAAGATAATTCGGGGAAGTTACTCGATGCAGGTTGCATACGACCTTCATTCTAGCAGCCCAAGAGTACTCCTGAGATGCTTTGGTGATGCCCTCGGAAGAAATTGTCATTTGTCCACATCTATGTTTTGGAGCATGGTGGTGTTCCTTAGATAGGGCAGGCCACTGAACATTTGTGGAAACGGTAGAGAAGTGATTCCCTTATGAGATGTGAGGTGGTTTAGCCCAAGCTCCTTTCCTTAGTTTATTTGATTCTAAATTGTCTGAAGATGATAGTGGGAGTGGACACATAGTTTCGAATTTTGATATTTGGTCCTTAGAGATAGTCTCTTTCACATTTGAAGAAGGATGAGATTGTAGGTTTCCTTCAAATGACGATTGAATCCAAGGTGAATCTAAGAGATGTATCATTAATTTCTAAATGGCTACTTGAAAAGGGCATTAGTGAGTCCATTACACAAAGGTGTAAGAGGTCTGGTCTGGCTTTGAACGAGTATTGTGGGTTCGATTCCAATGGAGATGTAGAGAGGCCAAATTTTAATGGCACGTAGCCACCATAATCAACTTGCTCGGTTGCAGCTGAAACCTCATCAATGACGACGGCGAGAGAGGTATTTGTGTGAACAAGATCGTTAGGGACATTGACAATGGTCAGAACAGAAGCACTTGTCTCTTTTGACGCAATAACTTCGGTTTCTAGATCTGATTGCATCGGAGAAGCAGAAACCAACAGAAGAAGATTATGAAGAGTCAGAAGTCTTGCCAGAAATAGCAACACAGACGAAGCACTGGAGGCGGAACCGCCGGGAGAAGGAATGATTTAGATTTTTTGTGTTGGAAAACGTGCTTGAAGGATCCATCTTATTGGCTTACTTTTTTTCTTCGGCTGTGAGAGAGTTTGCTCCTCTCAACAACTTTCCATTTGTAACATACGTTCTGTTTTTGCTGCTCCCATATGGGACTTCATTATAATTATGATAAAAAAAGAATATGTTTGAAAAATAAAAAAAATATCTGACTACAAATAATTCAAAACTATTTGGTCTTCAATTACCTTGTTGGGAAGGGGCGAGAAAAAAAAAAAAAAAAAACTTGTTGGGAAGGAAAAAACCAAAGTAAAAGAGTATCATCCACTTATATGTTATCATCCCAAGATATGTTGGAGACGAAGGATTGGTTTTCTACAAACACTTGAGAAAATGTCAAATCTCTTCACCGAGAAAACGATCAATTACGCAGCCATCATTCTAACCGTTCTCTTCTCGATTCTTTGGTACATCTTCAAACGCCAAACACAACCGCAGCCGCCTCTACCGCCTGGACCGCGAGGGCTACCTATTGTCGGAAACCTCCCATTTCTTGATCCGGACCTTCACACATACTTTACGAGCCTCGCTCAAACTTACGGTCCAATCTTTAAACTCGACCTCGGCTCAAAACTAACCGTTGTGGTCAACTCTCCTTCGCTGGTTCGAGAGATCTTGAAAGATCAAGACATCAACTTCTCAAACCATGACGTTCCTATTACGGGACGAACAATTACCTATGGTGGTCTCGACATTGTGTGGTTACCATATGGTGCCGAATGGAGAATGCTTCGGAAAGTTTGCGTCCTCAAGCTTCTTAGCCGCAAGACTTTGGATTCTTTCTATGAGCTTCGGCGCAAAGAAGTCAGAGAAAGAATAAGGTATTTGTACGAGCAAGGCCGAAAAGAATCGGCGGTGAAGGTGGGAGATCAGTTGTTTTTGATATTGATAAATCTAACGATGAACATGTTATGGGGAGGTTCGGTAAAAGCAGAGGATATGGAGGGTGTTGGAACAGAGTTTAAAGAAGTAATTTCGGAGATAACTAGGCTTTTAGGTGAGCCTAATGTGTCTGATTTTTTCCCATGGC
>OVAV01000786.1:0-15800 GCA_900406375.1 Iberis amara | reverse complement strand
TATGTAAGCACACGAACAGTTGAGTGGGTCTCAAGGAGGTCAAAGAGCTGCGAATATTAAAAAAATAATAATAATAATAAGAGGGGTCGAAACTGTCACAAATTAGATCATGTATTACACACCCTGAGTTTCCCCCAAGAAAATTCCAGCTGCCTTGAGATCCATCAGAAGGTTGAAAACGNACATCAATGTTTCCGCTGTTGAGCTCCGCACACACCTTCACACTGTTAANCATGCCAGTGTGAAAGACTAGTCACTGTTATATCACATCAATGTTTCCGCTGTTGAGCTCCGCACACACCTTCACACTGTTAAGTGCACAGGTTCAGATAAGTGGTTGGTAACTCACAATGTCGTGCACAGTCTTATTAATAAGAAAAATTTTGCTCTTAGTGATCACCATAATTCCTAATTTATTCAGGTCTTTCTCTAATATCAAGTGGTTGCCTAATATGATCTTGTGGTCTCTTCACAGGGTTCTGAGGAAGGCTCATCTATTTCACAGTGCATTATGTGTTGCCCATTTGTCATATCGCTATTACTCTGTTTTGTTGACACGGTGTCAAATGTAGTATGGCCCATTGGGCTTTTGGCTGTTCATCTTCATCATAAGTCGGTTGGCGGGAATAAGTCGTTTGCACTTCTAAGGTTACAACTTCTCTATAAACTGTCACATCGTTTCGTCTGTCTTCCATAACAAAGAAGAAAACTTCCATCTGACATTGCTCTTTCACATCACCATGAAACGTNGCCCATTGGGCTTTTGGCTGTTCATCTTCATCATAAGTCGGTTGGCGGGAATAAGTCGTTTGCACTTCTAAGGTTACAACTTCTCTATAAACTGTCACATCGTTTCGTCTGTCTTCCATAACAAAGAAGAAAACTTCCATCTGACATTGCTCTTTCACATCACCATGAAACGTATCATCTCTGGTTTCTCTCGCCTGGTGAAGCAGGATGTTGCTCTTCCATCAGCGTCATCGTCATCCGCCTCCGACTCGGAATCCACTCACTTCTCTGGGTCTGTTCCTGTTCCGACTAATCCTGACACCACTGCTGCCTCGGACTTTCGCACTTTGCCGTTAGTCCTTCGTGACCCGAATCCAGCGGTTGTATCTGTTCAATCGCTTGATTCTTCCACAACCTCACCTGATCGTGCCTTTCATACTCCTGGTGACGGTGATTCTGAGCCACCAGTATCTCAGATTCCTGTGCATGCAAGGACTGTTCAGGTTTCTACTTCTCGATCCAAGCGCCGTCCAGTGGCTCCTGGTCAGGCTACCCGGCGTACACGCTCTCGCACTCAGGCTACGACTCGTGCTCCACCCCCTGTGTTTGATGCAACTCGGTTTTTCTCTAATCTCTCTCGGACTCGGTATGACATCTTTCACACCATCTCTCTATTGCCTGCACGTAATGTAGATCTTACTGTTCTGCCTGCACATATTGAACCAATGCTTCGGAATTTTGGCTGTCTCAATACCATTGTTGGATTACCAGAGTTTGTTCATCCGGTTGTATGTGAATTCTGGGCACATCTGCCGTCTAAGCGTACTGAACTCACTTCTATGCTGATTTGGGTTCGTGGTCATTCCTATGCCTTCTCGGCAATTCACATCAATCAAGCTTTGGGGTTGGATGACTTTGATGATCGAGCCTTTGAAGCAGTGGCAAACGCAGTTTCAGAAGACACACTGGCAGCTTTCCTTACGGATGGCATCGTTACGTCTTGGTCTGATCTGAAGACTACCCACTTTGGTCCTGACAAAGCTGCTTTGCACAAGATCTGTTGTCACAACTGGCTGCCTACCAAGAACATCGCCTACAAGATTGTTGCTCGTGCTCGTTTGGTGTATAGGATCTTCCATGGGATTCCTATTGACTTTGGCCGTCTGATTTACAATCAGATATTGCAGAGAGGGTATGAGCCAGACACCAAGTATTATCTGCCATTTCCTTCCTTGATCTTCAGACTGTTGCAATACCAGCATCATGTGTCTCTCAATGCCTCTGAATGTCTTCAAGGTCTGCCAGTGTATCGTATGGATCCTCGACTAGGCACTCCTACTGGCAATCCTGACTCACTCCGTCAAGCAGTCATCCAGGCCATTCGCATTCTTCAACGTGCTCTTGACTCAGGTAAGTTGTTCTCCTCCTTTTCTTCATCTTGCCTTCTTGTTGTTTTTGACTGAGTTGTGCTAACAAGCAGGGGGAGATCAGGCTGAACAGGGTCAAAATGATGATGAAGACGTAGATGCAGATCAGTGACAGTTCTGATTATTTAGCTTGATGTTTAGTCTAAGTTTAGTGTTTAAGGTTGTGACAATTTGAACTATGTTTCATTGAGGGTGTGTTGTTTTAACCACCTTGTTGAACTGTTGTTTTGAACCTAAACTTTTAGTTCACTGGTTAAGGATTGTTATTCGTGTGTGTTTAAATCATATGTGTCTCTGCAAAATTGTTTTGGTACTGCTCTGGATTATATTTGTGCAGGTGATGCTTGATTATCAAACTCAGTCAAAAGGGGGAGATTGTAGAGACAAGGAATTTGTGACACAGCCTCAAGTGGAGTCTCAACTCAAGGAAGAGCGGGAAGAGCAATTTGGCGCTGATAGATGTTTCAAGAATTGGAAGATTGCGATTAAAACAAAAAAGGGAAAGGAAGATTATGGAATGTCTTGGATAAGGGAAGCGGATCAAAGAGAATTAAGGAAACAAACCTTAGGGTTTTTGGAGTGAAGGATAAGGCTGAGAAGGGCAAAAAGCTAAGTGCGGCGAAAAGAATATAAAGTGGGGTTTTGGTTGAGAGAGAATTTGTCATTATGTGAGATTGTTGAGAGACTTTGTTTTGGGTTGTGTGAATACAACACAAGTGTATTGGTGAATAACTTGTGATACAAGATTATAAAGAATTTTTGTAATTGTATTGTTCAAAGTAGAAATAAAGCTTTGGGTTAAGGGAAAAGATTGTCTCTGTTTTTTCAATATAATCTGGTTTATGGAACACAAAGTAATACATATAACTTCAATAATATTACATGCTAAGTTAATTAACACAAATGTGAATTTGTTATAGCAGCTGCTCTTTATTCCTGCTTCTGATTTGCGAGCTAATATATATGTACAAGAAAATCATCGTAGGTTCAATTAGGGGCATATCTGCCTTAAGGAAATTTCATTTAATAACTTATAACAGCCATGTCCAACACACAATTGGCAATAATATTTCTTAATGACACCTTAGCCAGAGTTCTAGAGAGGTGTATTGGATATAGAATTTGAAGTGATTTAACAAATTCAGTGTTATTCAAACAAAAATTCTAAAAAGTTTTATGAAATCTGTTGTTATTCAAATAAGAGTTTTAAAAAGTCTCATGAAATCCACTGCTATTAAAAAAAATTTAAGTAGTGGATTTCAGGTGATTTTACGATATTTTAGTGGATTTTCTTAGTTAAAAATACAAAATTACAAATCACATGGTTATAGGTGGAATTGTAGAGAATTTTAAAACAAATCTTCTAAACTTCCTCAATTCACCTAAAATAATCCAAAAACTCATTAAAACACAAAACACCTCAAATGTTTCTTTCAGTACACCCCTCCCCCTAATGTTGTACCAAATCATACATGATTTTCCTTTCTTTCTTAAATGTTGTTTGTATGAGCCTCACAGATCATTTCTCTTGCATATACATTTTTATTTTAATGTTTGTGCCCTTTTAAAAAAAAAATTATGTAAGAATCAAATTTATGTTTATATTTTGTTAATGTATTTTAATAAATCAAAATATTATGTAATGTTTAATAGCATATCTTATAGAGGGATCTCATGAAGTATCACAAGAAGTGCCACACAAATTTAGTTGTTGGCAAATGAATCACACAATTCCAAATGTTGAAAAAATACCATTAAAGTGTTTTTCTTCTGAAATTACCCCGAACATATACGTTAAATATTAAGGGTTTAAAACTTAAAATTTTGGGTTTGAATTCACTAATTAGAGTTTAGGGTTTAATTTTAAAATAGATAGGGTTTAAGATTTAGATTTAAGGTTTTAAAGTTATTATAATTAATTTTGTCGTGTTTTGAGTTAGAAATTTTCTGTGGTGTTTTTGAAAAAATTGAAATTGTGGTGTTTTAGAACATATTGTTTAGTGTTTTGGAGAATATATGACTCTGGATTATGATATATTTAACATGAAAAAACGTTTGAAACAAACAACTAGAACACGCATGGATAGTTTGTCTCATTCTCTTGTTTGTTCTTCAGTTTTACTATTGAATACTCTTTAAAAATAAGAAACACAGAATCTACTAGAAATAAACGAGGCATTGTTGGATTAATCTAAACATGTTTGTGACGTTTTATACCAAACATTGGAAATATATGGTGTGTAACTTTGTGGACAATTAAGCCAAATAAATAAATTTATAAAGTTGTTGGAAGTTGTATCTTTTAGACTATTTGATTTTTCATTACTTTACTGTGTTAGTTTGGATACCGTTTCCGTATATATTCTTATATTAAGTTTGTTCTTAATTTTCATGATTCACATAAAGTTTAAGAGTTAGTTTTTATTTTGAAAGTTTTTTTTCGAGAGTTTTTTTTTTTTTAAGATTACCTTTAGAGAAAGTTCAAGGGAGATGTTAGCGTTTACTTAAGCCATGTTCGTTTGCATGTCGCTAGCGACCAACGACAGCGACAGATTTTGTTTGTTTACCTGTCGCTAATCGTAGCGACAGGTCGCAGCGACACTTTTTAGCGATAACGACCGGAATTTTCAGTCACTGGATCGGTGCAACAGCGACCGCTCACAAAGAGACCTATCATAAAATAAATAAATTATTAAATTAAATTAAAATAAACTTAGAAATTTTAAAATAAATTTATAAAATTATAATAAATTTGGAAAATAAATTAAGTCCATAAAAATAAAATAAATTTTAAAAATAAAAAATTAATTTAAAAAAAACTAAAGTAAATCATTTTCTATAAAATAATTTCAAAAAATTAAAAGAAAGTCAAAAAACTAAAATACACTGAAATTATTTCAACATATTATAAGAAAAATATGAAAATAGTTAAATTTTATTATATTAAATTAAGCTAAGAAAATTATTACAAAATATAATTTATAAATTAAAATAGATCGCAAATAAAGCCAAACGAACAGCACAACGACAGTCGCAGCGACTGCCAAATGAACAACACAGCGACAGTCGCAGCGACTGCCAAACGAACAGCACAGCGACAGTCGTAGCGACTGCAAAAAAACGTGTTGCTGGTCGCTAATCGCTGATCGTTGTCGCTAGCGACATGCAAAAGAACATGATCTTACACACACCTCCTTTTGCTTTTTTAGAATTGTTCATGTATCCTTATCACGATCCAAAAATTTAGCATATTTTTTTTCGGTAAGCCCGAGTTCAGTACGTATGACAAACAAACCAATCTAATAAATTTTAAAGTAACTTTTAAAACTATATGTTTTGGGGATATATTAGTCTAACTCGCTTGGAAAATGAAGTGCTTTTCATGTTGAATGTTGAAGTTTTGTCAAGTGATTTGGTGTTATATTTGTGCAGAAGAATATGTATCACAAAGTTCACTTCTTTCACGTCAACGTAATATAACCACGGAAATGAGTCTTTCCCTTTGTGTGTGATGGTAAATATATGACTAACATTTGATTGATAAATCGACCCAAAAGAAAGATTTACTGATGATATGTGTGATGGTAAATATATGACTAACGTTTGATTGATAAATAGATCCAAAAGAAAGATTTATAATTATAAATTATCATAAATTATTGTCAGGGTTTAATCATTACAACATGAGTACCATTAGTAGTTAATATTAAAAGCGATAATTTGGGTATCTGACAATTCAAAATCTAGTAGTCCAGACCCAACTCAAGAGTAGACAAAAAGCAGTCCTTAACATCTTTACCTTTCTACAATTAACACTACAAAAAAACAGAGGACTTTTTGACGGACTACTGATGGAACTAAATCTGTCAGTAAATTACTAACAGAAAATATGATGGTTTTGGTTTTGTCACTAATTTACTGACGGATTTGGTTCTGTCAGTAATACTAATGGATTAGTGACAGAAATTTACTGACGGAATTATTACGTCACTAATCCGTCAGTGAATTTGTCCGATTTAAACTAACCGTTGTTAGTCGTTACCAACGGATATATTCGAATTTACTGACGGATTAGTCGTTACCAACGGATATATTCGAATTTAATGACAGAATAATCCGTCAGTAATTCGTCAAGTATGTTTCTATATATATCAGAACACTCATTATCCATATCACAAACTTACACACATACATTCTTAAAAAAATATGTATACTCTTCTCTATTTTCGATCATGGATGAATGGTGAAAAGATGAATCCAGACACAAAGCTTTTGAACGAGGAATATGCAAATAGTGTTATGGAGTTCATGGAATTAGCATGTCGACAACTTCGGGCACAAACAGTCGTAAGTTAACATGTCCATGTTCTTTATGTCGAAATTCTCATCATATCAGGATAGATATAGTATGGAATCACTTATATTGCAATGATTTTATGTCGGGTTATAAGATTTGGTATTTACATGAAGAAAGACCTGATTTTTTAGTAGAATTAGCAAAGGTTACTACATGATACATCCATAACCATACCAAATGTCCTATTTCGGTTTGATTTGAATTGGTTTTTTCTGAATTGTACATTCCTACAAAAATAGTAAGAAAGTATAACAAAATTTTATTATTTAGAAAACAGAAAGAACATATATAGTAACTTAGAGTATTTTAGCAAGCTTTTTTTAGGGAATAAGCTACTTTGTAACCAAAACTTGGAAAATAGGTATTTTTATCATCTCTTAGATTCACCATAATTTATTATTCTGAAAAAACCATTAATTACTTTTTAGATAAAAATATTTTTTTTCCTTTTGTTCGTTTTTAATAAAATAAACTCACTTTCTTTTATCTTTTTATTGTTACGCTAATTAAAATTTAACATAGAAGAAAAGAAAATTGGATATTATATAGTTAGTATGGGAAGAATTCCTAACATATTCAACTATTATAGTTCAGAATTCATCATTTATGACGACAGTTTATTATTCATGGTACGATTCACTATACGTGAATTATTCATGAAAACAATTCACCATTCATAAAACATATTCGTAATTCATGAGACATATTCATCATTCATACAAACTATTGACAATAATTGTCTGAAGACTAGTGGATATGTTTATATATAGAGATGTAAATTTTTTGAAATATGAAGAAGTTTTTGTTTCATGCGGCATATTGTTTTCATCGGAGACCGCTTTCAACTCGCTTGAGAGACTTGAAATCCATCAAAGGCAGTAGAATAGAGACGCACGGAAAATCTACACTAGATACTAGAAGAACAAAAAGTGATTGTGAGTTTTTTATTTTCTTTTTAATTTAAGGATGTAAGTATATTTGAGTTAATGTTAAAAGGTAATTTTAAATATACGGATATAAAAAAAATTAATTAAATTATGAAAAAAATTATTTAAATTAAGAATAGAATAATATTTTTTGTGTATAAAGTGCCATATAACTAATTTATTTAACTACATGTTTTCTAAATTACAAAACTTTTAAATTGTATTTAACCAATTTAGTCATATATTTACAAGCATTATAGTGGAACTAGAGTTCCTTTTNCTTTTCCGTTTTAAAAAAAAAAAAAAAAACAATTGATCACTAGTGTTTTATTGCGTGTAGATATTCACCGTCCGATTAAAATATAATTGTAGGATTACTAATGCGATCTACGGTAGTACGGTATGTCCCACCAACAGCTTAGCAGAGCTCTAGATCACCGTAGACAGTAGACACCGTACCATAAAATTCTCTTTATCAAACGCGCTATTATTTCAATCATTAGCCTTAATATTTTACTCTAATTAAGAATCTTCCAACCAGACTTTACTCATTTCGAACATGATTCGACTTCTATTTTTTTCTTTTTTGGTTTCCTTTTTTTATAAAAAATATTCTTTTAGAAAAGATCTTAAGTATATTAGTTTCTGAAGCAAATTTGAATATGAAATATCAAGGATTTTTCCCTGTTATAGATAAGGTACTTAATTTTCATTATGCACCATACAAAATTTATATTATATAATCAAATTTTGTTAATTTTTAAACCGATCATAATATTTATTAACTAATCGTGTTTACTAATTTATCATGTATTAGTTTATAGAAATTTTACAGTATATGGTATAAAGAAAAGGAAAAAATAGCAATTGGGGTAGAAGTATCAGGCAAAATATACAGTGGTACAGACAGCTTTCCGATAGTATACAATCAATACGTAATATAGACATATTTGGATCGTTCGTGAGTATTAAAATTATTTGGCTTTCGGCAATATAGCCACATACATATCATTTAATTAATACTATTCACCCAAAAAAAATCATTTAATTAATACTTCTATTCTTCCCATTTATAATGTTGACTATAACCGATTATAATCAGTGGCGGACCCAGAAATATTTTTTACCTGATTCAAAAAATAATATATATATATATATAATAAATCTCTTACAAAAATAACTTATAATTTTTCATTACATGAAATATCTTTTACTACAATCTCATTTATAACTAATTTTAAAATGTACCATGTTTTAATAATTTTGAACTAAAAATATCATCACAACCTTTTTAACTAAACTTATCACAAAATATTTGAAAAATCATAAACCAAAAACTAAAATCTAAACCTTAAAACTAAATTCAAAACCAAGATACTAAATTCAAATCCAATATTTTAAAACTCAATATGATTAGAAAGAGAAAATATTTGTTCATGATTCAAACTTTTCACTAAATCAAATATAAAACATTGTAACTTACTATATTAACCAAAAAAATTCTCAAAAATTTGGGTGGTTCAATTGAACCACTAACTCTCCACCTAGGTTCCCATGATTATAATTGAGATAGCAATGAAAAGTTTTTGAATCATGCCCTATATAACTCTAGATGAAATTATAACCATTCGACTCCGATAAGTTAATTAATTTGTTATTATATTATAAGGATTGAAATACTAATATATATCAACCCACAAATAAAGAGCAATTATCAATAGTACCACAAAAATAATTAGATATATTTTATTCTTAATTTGTTTGAAAAATATCATAATTTTCAAAAATATCACAACATTGTTTTTGTTTTAAAAATACCACAAATTTAAAATAGTTTTAAAACTTCAAATTTAAACTTTAAACCCTAAAATCAAACTTTATTTTTTCCTAACTAAACTCTAAACTCTATTTAGTAAAGGTAACCCAAAAATTTAAATTATAAACACATTAAAATTGACTTTTTATGTTTTTGGTATGTTTAGTAAAAAAACCATTTAATAATACTTTTAGAAATTTTGGAAATATACGATGGAATTGTGAACTTGGGGTATTTAAAGAATTTCTCGTAAATAAGAAAATGAGAAGACGTTCAAAATAAAGCTGGCTCTTAATGATGAGGATGATGCGCATATTCTGAAGAAAATAAAGCTGCCACAACAGAAAGCCAAAGATGAATTAGTATGGCCTTTCAACAAAGATGGCTCTTACTCTGTTAAATCTGGTTATTGGGTTGCAACACATCAACTACAACCAAACAATAATGAGCAACAACAACCTGAACTTACAGAGCTTCAACATCAAATCTGGAAATTAAACATTATGCCAAAGGTCAAATATTTCTGTGGAGAGCTACTAAAAATATTTTGGCATCAAAAAGTGAATTACATCGTCGGCATATTACTCGTAACGATCGCTGCAAATTCTGCCAAGAATCAGAGAGCCTTAATCACTTGTTCTTCCATTGCCCTGCAATAGTCTGAACATGGGACACCATACAACTCCCAAACTTTGACATATCATCACCAGCTGATAGTTTCTTATCAAAACTGCAGAAATTAATGCTCCACTACAACCAAAGTGCAAACCCTCAGATTACTAAATCATTACCATTTTACATACTTTGGCAAATATGGAAAGGAAGAAACATGGCTGAATATCAAAACAGGCGAATTCTATGGACAGATTTGGCTCAAGCTGCTTTGGCAAATTCAGAGGAGTGGAATCAACAACATCAATCAACTCCTTCACAACCAAATCCAAAACCCAACTCATCATGGATCAAACCGGGAATGGGATGGATAAAGTGCAACAACGATGCCACTTTCACTAACCCATACACCAAAGCCACTGCCGGCTGGTTATTTAGAGATTCCAATGGTGTGTACTTGAGTTCGGCACAAGCCACTGGAATGGAAGTTGAAAATGTTCTGCAAGCTGAAGCGCAAGCCCTTTTAATGGCAATGCAAAATGCATGGATATTGGGTTACAGAAGAATAATCGTTGAAGGAGATTCGGAACAGCTCTATAAGCTTTACACCAATAATGGCAGAGATTTCAAATTGGCAAATTGGAAACGTGATTACCTATTTTGGAGAAACAAATTCACGGCATTTGAACTCCAATGGACCCGCAGAAGTTCCAACAAAGCAGCACATAATCTTGCAAGAAGACAAGTCTCAAGTACTAATATGTATTTAATCCATAAATTTGTACAGTTATGTATATCTCCTACTTTATATGAAGATTACTATGTAATGAATACTTAATCAAATATAAAGTGTGTTAAAAAAAAAAAAAATAAAAAAATAAAATAAAATGAGAAGACGTTCAAGTTAAACTCCAATAATATTGTACAAATTTACTTTTTTCCGCAAAACAAAATTAAGCTCATTTAATAAAACAGGCAAAAATAAAAATAAAATAAAATAAAACCTGTCTTTGAATCCAAGTCTCTCTCCACTTACTTCATCATTTTCTGCTGCTAATTCCTACATTTTTTTTTTGTTTTGTTTCTATTCTCAGTGAGTTTCCTTTAATGGGTTATTGCTGAATCCTTTGCTATTCTTCAGCTTCCTTCTTTGTATTACTTTTGCTAATCTTTTTCCTCTTCTTGAACTTAAACATAGAGTATTTCTCGAGGAAAGTTTTCTTCTTTCCAGATTTGTTAGTTGCTACTCCGTAAGAGAATCTGGGATTTAATGACCCGAATTTGATCCAAAAGAACCTTAAAGAAAGAAAAAAGATGAGATCGAACATTTGTTCTTTAGCTCTACAGTTGTTTCCTCTTATTGGGTTCTTCTTCGTTTCTTGTCAAGGGTTTTCCTCTAATGAAGGTAATTTGCTTAAACCCAGATCTCAGTTTCTTTGGGTTTCGCTTGTTCTGTTACTAATCAAACTGATATATAGATATATGGATCATCTACTATTTTTGTTGTTACTCTCTTTCTTAGTTGAAGCTCTTAGAAGATTCAAAGAAGCTATCTATGAGGACCCTTTGCTAGTTATGTCTAATTGGAATGACCCCAAATCAGATCCTTGTTCTTGGAACGGCATTAATTGCTCACCATCTAAAGATCATGTTATCAAGATGTAAGATTCATTTATCTTCTTGTATAATATCAGCAAGATCAGTTGTTTATGGTCCTGATGATTCATTCCTCTGTGCAGAAATATATCTGCTTCATCGATAAAAGGGTTTCTTGCGCCTGAATTGGGTCAAATAACCTACCTGCAAGAACTGTGCGGTTTCATCTCTCCACAAACATCTAAGTTTGATGCATTGAGATTTAAGAGTTAACATCATTGAATGGTTCTGTAGAATCTTGCACGGGAACATTCTACTCGGGACAATACCCAAGGAGATTGGGAAGTTAAAGAATCTCAAGATCTTGGACTTGGGAAACAATCATCTCACCGGACCCATCCCACCCGAGATCGGGAGTTTGTACAGTCTTATCATAATGTAACAAAAGATTTTTCATCCTTTTTACAAGATCGAAACCGAGTGGTTGAGATAACAGTTTTATTTCACATTTTACAGAAATCTTCAGTCAAATGGTTTAACTGGAAAATTGCCTCCAGAGCTGGGTAACTTGAAGTACCTTAAAGAACTTCATATTGACAGGAATAGGCTTCAAGGAACTCTTCTTGTTGCTGCTCCATCAGGCTACTCCTCAAAAGTGTAAGTTTAGCCACAAAAGCTCAAAGAAAGCAAAAAATGAAATTGTTCTGTGACGATGTTCTTTGTTCAATTCTTCAGGTATTCTTCAAATCCAAGTGCAAACAATGCTGGTTTGTGCAAGTCTTCTCAATTAAAAGTAGCTGACTTTTCATACAACTTTTTTGTGGGAGACATTCCAAAATGTTTGGAGTACCTTCCAAGGTATTCTTATCATCATCTTGGCTGTCTTTTTCAAGCAATATACATCTCCCGTTTTCGCTTGAGAGTTTTTTCTTTTCATGGTCCTTAGGACGAGCTTTCAAGGGAACTGCATGCAAAACAAGGATCTTATACATAGACCTTCTTCCCAGTGCGGTGTGTACTAATTTCTTCATTTTCATCGACACACACACGTTCAATCTACTAAATGTAATATCTATTCCAGGTAATGCACAGCTGGTCAAAACTCATGCAAGCCCGAGTGCCGCCCCTATGCACCAGTCAGCTGAAATTGTGGCTAAACATCATAGAGCATCGAGACCTAAGTGGCTTCTTGCTCTTGAGATAGTCACAGGATCAATGGTTGGCTTACTCCTTCTGGTTGCACTTTTCTCAGCTGTTCACCACTGGAAAAACAGACCATCTCTCATCATTCCTTGGAAGAAATCTTCAAGTGTAAAGGAAAAGTTCACAGTCTACGTAGGTAAGTTAGAATCTTTCTCAAGTTCTCTAACTTCCTATTCAGAATTGATGAAGCAAATGAACTCAAAAGAAGTGGCTTTGTTATATTACAGATTCTGAAATGCTCAAGGATGTTTCAAGATTCACAAGACAAGAACTCGAAGTGGCGTGCGAAGACTTTAGCAACATTATTGGTTTGTCTGCAGATAGTCAGATTTATAAAGGAACGATGAAAGGTGGGCCTGAGATTGCAGTGATCTCTCTTTGCGTCAAAGATGAAGATTGGACAGGATACCTTGAGCTCTATTTCCAAAGAGAGGTACCTACTTCTTTTCAATTAACATAGAACATGATGTAAAAAAGCTTCTTTTGTTTCTGAGATTTCTATTCCCTTTTTTGCACTGCTTCAGGTTGCAGATTTGGCTAGACTAAACCACGAGAATGCGGGAAAATTGTTGGGATACTGCAAAGAGACCTCACCATTCGCAAGAATGCTTGTTTTTGAGTATGCATCAAATGGAACACTATACGAGCACCTCCACTGTAAACAACCAATCTTTCTCAGAGCTTTGTTGCATCATACTTGTACTGTTTAAGGTAAATAATATTAGTTTGATGCAGATGGGGAAGCGGCTTTAGTATCATGGGCAAGACGGATGAAGATTGTTATAGGCATCGCACGTGGTCTCAAGTACCTTCATATGGAGCTTGATCCTCCATTTACAATCTCTGAGCTGAGCTCAAACGCAATCTATCTCACAGAAGATTTTACTCCTAAGGTAACGAGACTAGCTTGCAATCTGAACAAAATACAATTAGCTAACTTATGTTTCACATGTTTTTTGCTGGCTTTCTGTGATGCAGCTAGTTGATTTCGAATGCTGGAAGACAATCGTTGCGAGATCAGAAAAGAATTTGAGAAACATTAGCAGTGAGGGTGCGATATGTGTGCTCCCAAACGCAATGGAGAGCAGGTATCTCGATGTCTCAGGCAATATCCATGCATTCGGCGTCCTTTTGCTGGAAATCATCAGTGGAAGACCTCCTTTTTGCAAAGATAGAGGTTCCTTAGTTGAATGGGTAAGAAAAAAACCAAACTATTTCTCTAAATACTTGAAACTGAGGAAATTAATTGATACAGATTACAGTCTCTTTTGAGTCATTCTGAAGAAAGTTCAAATTTGTTGCAAAAGTTTTGATATTGTTACATGTTTGTTACATTGGCCAGGCAAAAGAGTTCCTTGAAGCGCCAGAGTCAATGGCCAGTTTAGTGGATCCTGAGCTGAAACATTTTAACCAAGAAGAGCTTGAGACTGTATGTGAAGTGGCTAGCCAGTGCTTAAACAGCAGCAGTAATAACAAGAAGCCTTCAGTGCAAGAGATCTGTGATACGTTAGAGAGTAGAATCAGTGTGTCAATTTCTGCAGAGCTCAGATCATCTTCTTTGGCTTGGGCTGAGCTCGCGATTGACTCATGATGAAGAAAAGAATGCTAACTGAAACTAAAAGAAACACAAACTCTGTAAACCAATCAACTCGTTTACAACATTTGATATTGTTTCTGATCTTGAGGAGTGTGTTTGATTTCTTACGGATTGATTTTGCTCTTGATGAGTTTGGCTGTTTTGGGGGTGTTCAAAGCATTTGTAAAGGAAGAGATGAACATAAAGTTTTATTGCATATATAATAATATCATTTGATCAAGTAGTATTTCGCAATTCTTACGACGTCGTATAAATAAAAGGCCTGAATGGACCTCGTAAGTCGATTAGGTAATACTTATCAGTTTGGTGCGACTTGTTATGAGTTTGGTTGAGTGCCAGCAAAGATTAAACACGTATTATAGATTGCATCTTACCTTTAAATTGGATAAGCAAGCAACGTTTTTCGTTGAAAAGAGCCTCCAACAATAGAACCCCTCGTGAGGTTCTAAACAATTTTATAATCATATTAAAACTTTTGTAGATAATCTAATCATATTTATTAAAAATGTATTCTCCATTGGTAGAACCTCTATTGGAGTTCTTAAAAAAAAAATTTAAATAAAACATTATATTAAACAAATTACAAATAATTAAAATTGAAACATACATAAGATTCTTATGCATATGATTAAGAAAATATTAAATTTGTAACGGAAACACATGAAGTTTGTAATCTTAATTTGATCCGAATTTTTGTCATATGTGCTCTACCAAATCCGCTTTTAGTTGTTCATGTTTTATTCTATCCCGAATTTGATTTCGATTCGCCATCACATTGGCGAGATTTGTAGGCATATCCGTGGAATACGTATAATCGACATGTGCATTCCTGTTTCCTTCTTCTTGATCGAATTCTGATAAATTGAAATGAGTGTATCCATCTCGTTCGTCATCTACTTATCATATTGTGTAGTATGATACATGCTATCATTATCTTTCCAATCTTGACCTTATCCCAAAAAAGAGCAGAATTTTTGACGATGGCAAATCGAGCTTGCAAAACTCCGAAAGCCCGTCCGACATCTTTTCTTACAGATTCTTGAGAAGTAGCAAATAGTNGCACGTTCAACATCTTTGCGAACTGATTCTTGCGTTGTAGCAAATAAAGATGCTTTCGGATCTTGAGGAAGTGTAATTGATTGGATAAATGTTGCCCATTTAGGATATATACCATCAGTTAGATAGTAAGCCAATCGATACTCGCGTCCATTTACATTGTAATTAACTTTCGGTGTTCCACCATTTAAAATATCATCAAATACCAGTGAGCGATCAAGAACATTGATATCATTTAAAGTACCTGGTGGACCGAAAAATGCGTGCCAAATCCAGAGGTCATGTGAAGCTACAACTTCTAGAACAATAGTTGGTTTTCCGGAACCACGAGTATATTGTCCCTTCCAAGCAGTGAGACAATTCTTCCAATCCCAATGCATACAATCAGTTCTCCCTATCATCCTGGGAAATTCTCTAGCCTCTCCAACATGTAGTAACCGTTCTAGATCGTCGGGTGTAGGTCGTCTTAGGTACTCATCCC
>OVAV01000785.1:0-15936 GCA_900406375.1 Iberis amara | reverse complement strand
TTTCTTTCTATCTTCTATCGATTCATGACTAGAAGATGAAGGCAATCCCTGCTGTTGTACCCAGCCACATCCCTACCATACAGGCCAGAGCAGATACAACCCTATAAGGCCCCAACCATCTCACTCACGGCGCCAATCACTGCATCATCATGCAGGTCTCGGAAGGGTACCTAACAGTCTCGAGCAAATGGACATCAGACATCAGCTTCCACCATCGGTCATGGAAGGTAGACACACTACAATACACTAATCTAATCATGGTGAGTAGGTAGCTTATGTCACTCGTTCTAGTTATGAGTGCATTCTCTCGCAACTTCACTAACCGAACCCTGAGGACATAACACTTCTACACCCGAATCTCATTTTTATATTTAACGTGTTAATTACATACTCATTAACATGAGTATAATCAATAATCACATAATGCTTATCCCGCATTATCATTTCTAACATGTACTAACACTACTAAAACAATCATGCATAATCATTACTCAACACCATACCTAACGTGCATTACTAATATATGCATATTCGATAATTATAGCAATAATAGACGTGCCTCCCTAGTACGTCAAATTCAATAAAGTATTAATAAAATAAAGCCATCAATCAAATAAACAATCAAGCATTATAATGGCCTAATAGTTAACTTATCCATCAAGCCTAATAATCATGTCCGTATAATTCTACCGAAAATCGGGCATTATAACGGCTTAATAAATGAACTAGTCAATCCAACCTAATAACCAAGTAAGTATAACTCTCCCAAAAATTTAGCACTATAAGGGGTTAATAATCAACTAATCAAGTCAACCTAATAACCATATAAGGTCTAATTCTACCGAAAATCGGGTATTATAACGATAAGCGGAAATTGGCTAAGTACAAAACCTAAACCTCTATGGAATATCAATGAAAATCATAAAATAGACATTAAACTAACCATGAGCTACTTCACATGGCCAAACTTACAGTTATTTGGCTAGACTTGGTTCCGTAAAGGTTGCTCCCAAAGCTCAAGGAATGTTTTATTTCTTTGGTGTAGTTTTTGGTGAGATTTTGGTGTGGAATGAAAGTAAGCTCGAACCCTTCCTTATATAGTAAGTTGGCCAAGAAGGAGGTTTCTAATAAGGAGCTTAGTGGCGTGGCTAGGACACCAAGACTCTCCCTTTGTGTGACACTTAGCAAATGAGACACCAAGATGGCTTATATGGCCAACATGTGTGCATGAGGTGGAAGGGAGGATTACGACGCCTTAGGTTGCTCCCACCTTCAACACGAGGTGTAAATGAATCTACCTAAATTCCCAAGAGGTCGCCACACAACTTGGACAGCAAGCATTCTCCAAGAAAACCACTTAAGAAAGGGACACATAAAGCTTTCTAGAAACATCTAGGAAGCATGAGGTGTAAGAGAAGGTTGGGGAGCTGATGTAGGTTTGACACCATGTCCTTGACTCACTCTTAATCACCTTGAGGTGTCCCAAAGTCGTGTGTAGCTTCAGAACACACCATTTGGTCCAATCATGTCCACATGTACGAAAGTAGCTAAGTGTAGAAATATGATTTGTTGATGGTTCAAGTAGGAGGTGTAAAACTTGGATTATCCAATTCATTAAGCTCCTTTATAACCATTCTTAAGTTATATAAAGACTTAGGTTGGTCGTTCACTCATTTTTTGTTTTGCGGAAAACTTTAAGTTACCGAACCGAGCCATTCCGGACGATCTTTGTGTAAGTAGGTGGTGTTGGCTTCCCATTGGTCCATTTTTATTCTAAGTATTTTTAGCATCTTAGTATAGCAAATACTTCTACATTGATCCCCTCACTTAACCACTCTACTAGATCTTGTTCCATAAATGGCTTCAATACCTTATTTTACCGAAAATGTAGTTTTTGGCAATTTCATGTTTCTCGGCCAAGCTTTCCTTTGGCTTGGTTAATCCTATTTATCCTTATGATCATAAGATCTTTATATAGGGATTTATTCAAAGGATCCTTCCGTTGTCCATTTTATCCTAGCTTGGGTCATCTTAACGTAAGTTTGGCCTTATACGTCCTTCTCGGCCATGTTTCTTTCTATTAGGCTATGGCCACTTTCTCTTATTTCTCTTGGCTAGTTCTTAGTCCCAAATGAGGGTTATTACACCGATGGTTTCTACTGAGGACAAAACCTTGAGGTCCTATTTAAGTTTGGACTAGTGAGCCTCTTGCTCCGTTAAGAGTCCCAACAAGGAGGTCTGTTGTCACCACCGGTGGCAGCGGAGCCCTCTACGCTCCCAAGCGCGCCTCCAGATCAATCTGGACGCTGGCAATGGTCGCCAGCTAGCAAGGTTCAGAAGTAGAGCCTTCACCTCTGCAAGAGTGTCAACAGTTGGGTTGTTCCCTGATGAATCTATTTCTTCTGCTACATAGGACTGAATTCTTCAGAAAATTATCGAGTCCCCACAGACGGCGCAAAAATGTGAGAGCAGAATCTCTCCTACACTAATTATAATCGAAAATGTATGAAAACAAAAAGTATTTGCTTTATTAAATATCTTTTGATTACAAAGTTCTCTCAAGTATTACAAGTTTTAAAGAGAATTTTTGGTCCCCTTCCGGCACCCTCTCCGAGACCTTTTATAGAATCTCCCCTCGACCTTTAAGCATATTATTCTTTTAGTACGCTTTCAGTGCTCCTGATTTGTCGTTACATATGTTCTAAATCCTCTTGTAACATCGCCTTTTGGTCAACCTTCCCACCTCTGTTGTGGGCTTTGTCTTGGGCTTCATCATGGGTTGTGACAGCCCATTTATAATTCAGCTCGTGGTAGGCCGTGCCGGCCCAGTCTCTCTTTCTCTGGTCCATGGGCACAATCATGTTTAGTGACATCTCATATCTCACTTATGACCGTCGTCATGACCTTCAGGAGTATCGCCGTCGGATTCTTAATATGGCCGTCGTCAAGACCTTCATTAGCCCCGCCGTCAGATTCTTAACACGACCATCGTCAAGACCTTCAAGAGCACCGCCGTTGGACTCTTAATAGGATCGTCGTCAAGACCTTCAGGAGTACCACCGGTGGACTCTTAATGGGACCGTCCATAGGATCGTCATAGACTTTGTTTATAGTTTAGCCCGAGGTGGGCCATGCCAACCCTTTCTCCTCATCTTTTTCTTATGGGCTTACTGACGGCTCGTGACTAAGATTTGGATACGACCGCAATCGACCCGAGCCTGAAAAATTGATTCAAGTCAATTTGTGCTCCCACAATAGCCTGAGCTATATCGTTCGGACTTTGTATAGTGCCATAAAATCCTATCTAGTTTTGTCACTTTACTTATGTAGATTCCTTTTACCAGCCTGACATCCCCTGGGTCCAATAAATTACTAAAGGAAAATTTCATGTCTTTGTTCTCTGGTTGATTAATTGTTAAAGATTGAGATACAATAATCTTCTGCGACCACAAGTTGGTCGTGGAATTGTAATTATAATCCATAGATCTTTCCAGACCAAGATTCTTGTATCTGATCCTAATCTCTAGTGCATACCTTTGCGCATTAGAGATATGGCTGAGTACATGCTTTGCCACATAAATGATGGGTGGTAGGCCTATGCTTTTTTTAGCATGTCAGGGATCAAAATTTCTAAAATATCTCCTTTTTAAAATTCTAGCTATCAAAGATACTAGATAATGTATAATCTTTCAGTATTGTTTGGCCAGCATTGCCAAATTATAGTTTCCTCCAGTACTGGTTAAACGCAGTTATTGATGAGACATGACTCTATCTTAAATTTTTTTTTGTTCTTCTAATTTGTTGAGAATCTTTGGCACATTACTTTGCAATTTATTTTTATTTATTTTTTGACAAAAGTTACACAACTCCATATTACTACGATGACGGTTTTTTTAGCGATTACGATGGCAATACTTTCGCGGGTTCTTTAATGAAAATCATGGCTTCTAGGCTGGTGGTTTTGATAAATTATGTCGGAGTGGATATGCTACTCCGAAAAATGAAGATTGGGAATCTCTTTCCAATTGTTAAATGGTTATTAGCAGTTACACTCCACTGTACATGATCTATTCCAACATGCTATATTAGCCTTTGGTCTACAAAAAGACTATCATTTTCAACATACTTGCAACACATCTCCATTGGAATCAGTTACGATGGCAGACAATGTTCAACGTGGAATTTAGAATCTCGACTTGGGTGCCAATGATCCTCCAGTCCTCCTCCTAATGGATGTTGTAAGAAAAGCCGTCTATGAAAATCAATTTAGCATCATAGGTCGGCCTTTAATGCCTCACAAAAAAAACATTTGTCCATAAATGTCAATCTGCCCAGAAATTTGGGGCCAAATGGGTGTCCTTCGTGGACGAATTATTGAAGGTCATCGCTTTCACCTAGTCTTCTCCTCGGCCAAAGCAATGGAAATGGTCCTTCATAAAAAACTTTGGTCTTTCTTAGAGAGAATGCTGGTATTGCAGAATTGGATGCCTGGTTATAATCCCATGGAACTCATTCTGGATATAAATACGGGGCATTCCTATCCAATAGCTTAACCGCTCAGTTATGGAACATATTGCCAATGATATGAGTTATGGAAGTGGAATACAATCCGGATTTTGAGACTCGCATGGAATATGTCTGGGTTAGAATTAATTGGTATATCGATCATCCTTTGAAATTCCAGCGGAGCTTCCAATTCTTTGTGGGAGTTAATATGATGTTTACTTTCAATTTTGAAAGACTCCAAGGATTTTGTGCAATTTGCGGACTACTTACGCATGAAACAAGTACCTATTTCGTTCCTAATGTTGGAATGGATGATGAACCAGGAGATGATGATGAAGCTCCACGGGAAAATGGTTTTTTACTTTCTCATGAAAATTGGGGTGTTATTATTGAAGAAATCAAAGAGGACACGATGGACAATTCTGGACCAGCCTCATTTGTTATAACAGAGGAAATGTCAGACTTCAATCAGGCACAACAAGACTCTCAATTTATGATGATTGAATACAATGTGAGTCGCAAGAGGAAGTTTATTGATGAAGCAGGCCCAAGTACAAGTTCGGCGACTAAGTCAGCAACCAAGACACAACTTAACACAAACACAACTATTGTCAATGACTGCAGAGGTGCGTTGGGTCCGATACCACCACCTGGAAAATGAAGACAATGGCTTGTAACTGCCAGGCTTGGGAAATGACCTGGGACTGCGACATCTCAATGAGTTAACAACAAAGTTACTCCTAGATTTCATTTTTCTTATGTAAACCAAAAAAAAAGATGATTATGTTATCAAAACAGTTTCAGATTTGGGGTTTAATTGTTCTAGTATTGTATCAGCAAATGGGTCAAGTGGGGGGTTACTTCTTATGTGGAAATCTCATGTCTTAGTTTCAGTTCTTAGTAAATCTCCTAATGTAATTATGTCTCAGTTGAAATCAATGGTATTCCATTCTATTTTTCATGTGTCTATGGGGATCATATCCCAAAAAACGCCAATTAGTCTAGAATCAGTTAGAACAAATAGCAAATCTAGAACATGAGCTTGGGTTTGTGTGAGAGATTTTAATGAATTATTAAGTAACTCAGAAAAGATTGGGGGAACACTAAGATGTGAGATAACCATAAGAGATAAGTTTTTTTGGGCGAGTAGGAGATATGATATGAATATTCAATGTTGTCTAGATCGTACAATTGTCAATTCAGCATGGCTTAACCAATTCCCTGCATCTTTTTCTGAATTTCTATATATTGGTATTTTTGATCATATGCCACTTTTTATGAGATTTTTAACAGACAATACTACTGTTAACAAATCCTTTAAATATGATGATAGGTTTCATGACTATGCTGATTTTGGGAAATGTGTGAAACATGGCTGGGATATACCTGCAAAGACATCTTAGTCTTTAGTATCAAGACTAGGTTCTTGCCGTAAGTCCATTGCTCGTTGGTACAAAGAAAATGCCACAATTCACATGATGACATCAATTACTTCAAACATAACCTAAATGTGGTGATTAAGCAAGGAGAACCTACATCAGTCATTACATCATACAAACATCAGTTAAAGTTAGCTTATATCGCTAAGAAGAATTCTGAAAAATCAAGAGAAAGAATCAATGGCTAAGATGTGGAGATCGAAAAACTCGATACTTCTTTCACTCTACTCAACAACGCAGAGCAAGGAACATGATTTATGAAATGACGGATCGGATAACAGTGAGACTAAACAAAACAGATTCAAATCTCATTGAAGAGATTTTCAAATCTTATTTTACATAATTATTTTTGCAACACTACGAAGGTCAACGACAATTATTTTCATTCTCCAATGTATTCCCGCGTCGAGTTACATATGAAATCAATACAAATATCATCCAACCTATTACAACATAAAAAATTGATAAAGTTTTCTATTCCAATGGTTCCCTAAAAGCACCTGGGCTTGATGGATTTGCTACAAATTTCTATCATTGTTATTGGGAACATATTAAAGGAGATTTATATGCTGAGGTTTTCTTATTTTTTTATTAAATAGTTCTTAATTCACAACTCAACCATACCAATATTTTTTTGATGCCAAAGATTGTGAATCCAAGTCACAAGGCAGATTTTCGACCCATTGCACTATGAAATGTGAGTTATAAAATCATTACTAAATTTTTACTGAATCGGTTGAAGCACCACTTATTCTTACTGGTATCTGAAGACTAAGTAGCCTTTATCCCAACAAGACTGATTACTGAAAATGTGCTAGTTGCACATGAGATTCGGCACTCGTTAAAAGTACGCAGATGAATATCGAAGGCATTCATGACAATAAAAATAGATGTCTCGAAGGCATTGAGCATCTGGAGTGGGACTTCATATAGGAGACTATGCTTCAGATGGAATTCTCGGTGAAGTGGGTACAATGGGTTATGCTCTGTGTAAGTAAAGTTTCCTTCCTACTCTCATAAATGGTGTTCCAAAGAGATTATTCAAGCCTAAAAGAGGATTATGACATGGTGACCCTATATCACCTTATTTATATATATTATATGCTTAGAAGTATGCAGCCAAATGCTACAACGTGCTGTTGCGGAGAAGTGTATACTTGGTATCAAGATAAGCAGATTGGGTCTTTCAATTAGTCATTTGCTTTTTGCAGATGATTCTTTGTTCTTTTAAAATGCCAACTCTCAATCTGTTGCTACTTTAATGGATATCTTTCAACAATATGAAATTGCATTAGGAAAAATGATAAATCGCTAAAAGTCAAGCATCACATTTGGTTCACGGGTGCTTGCAGAACAGAAGACGCAAATAAGGCACTTACTTGATATACACTAGGATGGAGGAACCAGTAAATACCTTGGCCTGCCTGAAATGTTTGGGGGCAAAGAAGATAGAAATGTTTCAAAACCTCATCACACGCATTCAAGAGCGCACAGCTGGATGGTCAAAGAGATTCTTATCTCCAATTTTCTTAGAAATTTCTCTGATATTGAAAGCATCATTGTGAAGTACTAGTGGTCAAAGAATGGAAGAACAAATGTCTCGGCTGTGCATTGGTTGGCTTGGAACAAGTTGACATTACCAAAACAAGAGGGCAGTCTGGGATTTAGAGATGTGGTGCAGTTCAATAATACTTTACTAGCCAAACAAGTATGGAAAATTCAACAATATCAACATAAAATACTAACAAAAGTATTAAAAGGAAGATAGTTTCTTAATACATATGTTATACAGGCCACTATGGGAACTCAACCTTCTCATGGTTGGAAATCTTTATTTGCTGAGCGTGATTTGATAAATGTAGGGCAGAGTTACCTTCTTGGCAATGTTGAAACAACATAGCAATGGAAAGATAATTGGCTCCCAACTAAACCACCACGACCACCAAAGCCTAAAAGAGGTATTTATAATTTCATAAAGTTTGGTGGAAAGCATAATCTCTTATTCCTACTGATGGAACGAAGAAAGAATTGAAGAATGGATTGACAATGATGATGCGAGTATTATAAGGCGAATGAAGATACCAATGGCAAAGATGGCTGACAGTCGGGTTTGGGATTATACTAAAGATCAAATGTACACTTTAAAATCGACATACTAGGTTGCTCGTAATATACAGTACGTGAACAACATAGTCATATCAAGGAATCATATTGAATTGCAGAGTCAAATCTAGCGACTCAATATAATGCTAAAGATCAAATATTTCATATGGACAGGAGTCAAAAGTATTTTGGCTACAAAGAAAGAAGATTGTCGTCGACATTATCTGCTAATGATACATGTAAAGAACGTGGGGCAACATAAAGTCTAAACCATGTATTTTTATATCCGACTATTGTGAGGATATGGGAAACAACTCAAATTCGCAATCTTTTTTTGTTGTCACCAGATGAGTAATTTATCACAAAATTAGAAGGCATTGTATTATACACATCTCTATGTTCAGCACCTCAAGCGCGTGCTTCATTTCCTTTATGGCTCCTATGGAAGATATGGACTATTATGATTCAATATGCATAATTAGATGCAGACGAATGGTGATAGTAAGATTTCCTTGTATTTCTCCATTATCTCCTTCTTGAACCTTGATGGGAAAAGTAATTTTGGAATATAAGTTGGTGGAACAAAAGGTGTATCTTTCTTCTGTCAAGCAGATGGTTGTGTAGCAAAGACTGGCTTGACTCTAGTTGCTAACTTTGGAAATTTGTCCACTTCAGTACCAGTTTTTGCAGAATCTGCATTTTTAGCTTCATTTAAGCTCAAATCTTCTCCAGCTTTCTCAACACTGTCCTCAATGTCTTGAATAAGATCCTCTCTAGATGGTAACTTCCTTTCACTTCTCAAAGTGATTGCATTGATGTGGGCAAAGTCTTTGGGGTTTTGAACAGATTTCCCTAGAAGTTGACTTGTTGGCTTTGATGTAGAAGATGAAGCACCCATGCTTTCCAAGTACTTGACCATTGACCTTAGAGCTCAATTCTTCAAAATTCATGTTAAGATCATTGTATGAGCAATCCATGTGGGTCTTGAGTTCAGCAAACTTCTTTGAAGTCGTCATTGCTCCATTAGCTTGACCTTGTAGAAGTTGTTGTAACAATGTTTCAACATTAGATTGTGGGGGGTAGTGGTGGCTGAGGGACAAAACCAGGAGGTGCTCCCACTGGTTGTTGTTGAAAACCACTTGGTGCTTGGGGCTTAGGAACAAAGCCCTGATTATGTTTTTGACCATAGTTGATGAAAGGTTTGGCTTGTTGTTGCTGTTGTGGTAGATAGACCCGATCTTGGGGATTTGTTACATTGTTGTTGTGATAGGAAAGACCTAGGTTGTTCTTGTAGTTGATGAAACCCTTGTTGTAGCTTCATTGGTCCTGTATGTAGCTGATATCCTTTTGTTGATTATTATCCCCAGCTTGAATCTGAACTTGCTCTTCCTCGCTAATAAAATGAACTTATTGCTGTTGTGCAAGAAAGATCTTATCTAACTTATCATTCAAAGCCTTGATGTCCTTCCTAGTTTTGTGTTCAAAATCAGTAATGCCCCGTGGAGTGCGATCATAGTCTTCATTGTATATCCCATCAGATTGAGCCAAATTCTCAACTAGTTCCCAACTTTCTTTCACATTCTTGTTCAGAAAGTTGACATTGCTTGTTGTGTCAAGAAGCATCCTTATCTTTGGTAGGGCACCTCTGTAAAGAGTGCTAAGAAGTGATTCCTTGTTGAATCCATGGTGAGAACACTGCAATGTATAGCTTTTGACCCGCTCTAAAGCCTTACAGAATGTTTCAATATTCTTTTATGCAAAACCAGATATTTCATTGCCTAGCTTTGGTGTTCTTGAAGTAGAGAAGAACTTGGCAAGGAAGGCTTTCTTGCAATCATTCCAGGAGGTAATGGATTTCTAAGGAAGAGACTTCTCCCATTGATGGGCCTTGTCACCCAGAGAGAAAGGAAAGAGTCTCAGCGTGAATGCATCTTCACTGGCCCCATTGATCTTTGTGAGACCAAAAATTCTGTCAAACTCATCGAGATGGTCTAGGGGGGTCTTCCATTGGTAGCCCATGAAACTTGTTTCCTTGAATCATAGCAATCAGGCTATGCTTGATTTCAAAGTTATTGTTGTTAACAGCTGGTGGAACAATTCCGTGGCGCTGAGTGTGTGTGCTAGGTGCATCCCCAACACCAATAGTTCACCCACCATTAGGAGGTACATGTTGGTCGGCCATTGATGGTGGAACTTGTGGATCTTCTTGAAGTATTCTTAAGTTGTCCCTTTGCTCTCTTAACTGTCTTGGTAAGTGATTGATGATGTCGAGATAGTGTAAGAGGTTCTGGTTTTCTTGTGATCTTGTTTGTATACAGATTGTCAACTAGAGTGGTCATTGACTCTGGTTGTAGGCACTTCAAAGAATCAGACAGTGATGTATGTACCTGAAAACAAAGATAACAAAGTGATCAAAGGGATATGGAAAACGAACTTGATCTCAATAGATCTAAAATCCAAAATGTAACAAAAAATACCCAATTGGCAACGGCACCAAATTGATAGTAAGATTTTTCAGTGTTTACCTACTTCAATTCCTAATGCACTATCATTGTCATTGCAGTACAATAGGTTATCAATCCAAATGGGTGATGCTATTAACCAATCTAGATGCAATCATATTTTACTAATTCAAGCCAAATGGTCTTTAAAACAGTAAACTAACAATTCTAAATGAACAGAACAACAGATAAGCAATAAGTTAACAAGAAGCAAGTGAGTAAATGAAACTTAAAACAACTAGTGAATGAAAGTTCCTAAGGATGGGGGTAACTGATTGGTGATCCTCTTTAATCTACCTAGATGTTTAACATACCTCATATAAGAGCTAATCCCTACACAATAGACTCGTGAACAATCAGATTCAATCTCTTGATAAATGATCTCAAGCTAAGTAATTCCAGACCTAACTCTCGTTAACGGAACACTATCTAAGAGGCATGAAGAAATAATCTATTTAACCATTTCGTTCATGCATTTCATTGAACACCTCAGGGTATGGAAATGCCTAATATCATATTTTAATTGATCAAAGAGAAATAAGCATTAAGAGCAATGAAACAAATAGGGGTGGGCATTCATGTTTTTGGGTCGGGTTCGGGTCAAAAATTCAGGGTTCGGGTTTTTTGGGTATAGGAGTTTACTACCCATATAGAACCCGAAACTTTTCAGGTCGGGTTCGGGTCGGGTTATGTCGGGTTCGGGTCGGGTCAACACTATGAAAATTGATTTATACCCAAATTGTTTTGGATCCCAATAGATTTGTATGTACCCGAAATTAATTAAAATATATGAAATTTAAAAGAATACCAAAATTATTAAAAATACCCAAAATTAGTTAATATAATTTTTGGCTTTATGCCATCACAAACCATTATCTCCTTCAAATAACAACACAAAAACATTTTGAAAAATTGCTACTAGATTTTAGGAAAAAAGTTGAATCGACAAATTTTCCCTACCTAAACCCCAAAATTCGCATATACGTTAAAGTTGGGAACGGTGTTTTTTTGTTTAATGTATCAATTCGGATTTTTCGGGTACCAAATCAGGTATCGGGTTGGGTCGGGTATCGGGTTGGGTTGGGTATAAGATTGGATCGGGTACCCGAAAAACATTAGCCTAAAACCCATTCGGGTAACTAAAGTTTTTGGGGTCAGGTTCGGTTTGGGTTTTTTCGGGTCGGGTTTGGCTCGGGTTTCGGGAAATATGCCCACCCCTGGAAACAAAAAGGACTTATGTATTAACAAACTTAAACTCCTATGGGATCAAAGATTTAGCACCAATCTATCACATCCACAAGAACCTTAAAAACTACTCACTACTCATGATGACTACGAAATCACAAAACCCAGAAAATGAAATAACTAAGCATAACATCAAGATCAGAGTGACATTAGTGAGAATAACAAGTATTGAAAGCTGTAATGCAATATATTCGATGATCAATGATCAAACTCTAAAAAAGCAGCAAGAACTCTCAAGAACAAAAATCCATAAAATGATGAACAAACCCAGAAAGTGAAATAAGCATGATATTCATGAAGATCAAACTTAAACTAACAGGTTTACACAAGATTAAAAGATAAAAACGAAATAAACTTCACATGCAATGATCCGCAATCTGTAGAACTCAAGAACACAAACCCAGAAATGAAGAACACAAACCCAATATGCACCAGATATTCATGATTCCTAAACTAAGATAAGCATAAATCAACATAAATAATCAACAAAATATAATTTATTGAAAGATACTAGTCTGATTATCCAAGAACATCAAAGAGGAAATACAAAGGGAAAAATCTAAGAGAAGACAATAAAATAAAGCTTAAGTTTGAAAGGAAGCGTATTCTTTGCTTATATAGTGGTTTAGGAAAATCATAAACCACTAAAAGACAAAAAGATAAATTTCGGATGGCTAAGCTCAGTTTGTGGCCGAGTGGACAAACCGAACTGAGACTTTGGCTAGACGAAAAAATTCGCTTGGCTCGGTTTGTGGCCGGGTGGACAAACTGAGTTGAGACTTTGGTTCGATGAGAAATCTCCTTGGCTCGGTCACAAACCGAGTGCTATGGCCGAGTCAGTAAACTTGGTCTTGGATGATGCGGAGCTCGGCCACAAACCAAGTGTTATGGTCGAGTTAGGTGTCTTGGTCTTGAATGAATCTAAGCTCGGACACAAACCGAGTGTAGAGGTCGAGTAAGTGCCATTTTCTTGACTAGAAGTTCTTTGCTCGGCTAAAAACAGAGTCAGCTAGCCACTTCAACACTGCTCTCCCTTCACATTGATTCCATGGTCCCAAAATGATTTCTAAGTACCTGAAACACCTCCGATATTCACATGTATACAATGCTAATGCAAAACTACTCTAAACATGCAAACTTACTAAGAAAGTCTATGAATGCAACGTATTGATAACGAAATGAACTTAAAAATGATGATAAATGCATTAAAAACATGTAAAATACAGAGTCATCAAATGGCAAAGTTTTTTCCAAATAATTTACGTAAAACAAGGATCCAAACTTTTTCGGCATGGAAGAGACCAAATCCTAGTTTGTTTAAGTGCAATTATGATAATGTATTCCGTAACTCAGACTCAGTGGCTCATGCTATACTTCAAGCTGAAGCTCAAGTCTTTATCATGGCTATGCAAAATACATGGACTTTAGAATATCCTCGAGTAAAATTCGAAGGAGATTGTCAACAGCTTTATAAAATTTTCACTCTTAAAGAAAAGAATTATCTCTTTGAGAATTGGCGCAGAGACTTTTTCTATAGGAATAGGAAATTTCAAGATTTTCAACTGCAATGGATATCCAGGAATTCTAACAAAGTAGTCCACATTTTGGCGACATCACAAATTTCAAGCTTATATCTATTTACAAGTCACAAATGTATTCCAATATGGATTTCTTCAACTTTACATGAAGATTATATTGTATCAAACAATATTTAATATAATAAAGTGTGATAAGAAAAGGAAAAAAAACTAACTCAATTATAACCGAATATAATGTAGTGGGTGCAAAATTAATTTGGGCATTTGATCCAATGATCCAACAAACAACAACAAAAAAATAGTTCTTGCATTTTAATGGGTGCATGTTAATTTTTATTTAAAAATTACCTTGAGTTTTTCTTATAAAAGGATGGGTAGATGTGCATCCCTTCTCAATTTAATAGCCTCGCCCCGGAGTTGGATAGCTGACAATGATAGATGAGGATCCTCAGACCTTTTTTAATTTCTTCGTACTTAAAGATTTGTTATACTTTGGTTTAAGATTCGTTATATATATATTGGGCTTGGTTTTGTTTCGGTTTAAGTCTTGATATTGATTTAAATTTGACCGTTGTAAATTGGTAGCTGACAATGTTATCGAATTGAAAGGTTTAAGCATAGACCACCATATGAGGCAGTTGCAGTTTATCTTGGCGTTTAATACTTCAGAAATCTGCTGAATTTGAAACAATCATTCGATGGCTACAACAACATACATCCTCACAACAACATAATCGATGTTGATTACGACAAAAGCTTTACTCTTTGATGATAAGATAATACTTTTGATTTTTTTTAGGTTCATTGAAAAGATAGAATCCTGTCAAGGAGAATTTAAATTGAAAAAAGATGAATGAATCATATATATATGCTTTGTAATTGTAATTTATCTTTGTAACAACCACTTTATAGTCCATATCAAAGGTCGAAGCTTTATTGAGATATATTATTAATTCATGACATAAGATTACGATAGCGATACGTTGGATATGCACTAATGTACATCCACTTCCAACTAACACAAATAAAAGAAAAATAACATTTTTGTTATGGAATTATTTAGATTGCCATATCCTGGTGGACCTACAGTTAGACCAACACACCTACTTTTTCTCATTTTTATTTATTATTTCCAATATACAAAATAAAATATATCCAACAATTATTTGTTTTAGCCTTTCCTTTTGTCAATATCTCACACACTATCAACTCCACACAAGAACCATCATCGCAATGCTTCCATTTGCTAATTACCACATTTCTTCATCATCCATGTCCGAGAAGACTATTAGTAACAACAATAAGAGGAGGAAAAAGAAACGTCCGATAAGCGGAGTAGTAGATGATTTATCGGTGGTTAAGGCGGCAGCTTGGGCTTGGTATCAAAGGAAAGAAGGCAAACCGATCATGAGGGAATTTGATCTAAAAAGAGCACCAAGAACACCTCGACCTTCAAGGTACAAGATCGAAGCTACGAAGAACATGATCCTCTCCGATAACAAGGTTTTGGCCGAGAATAGAGATTATAAGGCTTCTCTTTGGTATACGAATAATCTTTTTCGTGGAGATCAAGAAACGCAATACTCTCATCTTCTTGATACTTATGAGATCAAGAACACTGAAGATAAACATCAATATTATGATTATGGTTGTGATGATAATACTTCTTTGCAGAAGACAATTGGACACAACAATAATTTTATTAGAAAAAAAGGCAACAAGAGTTATGATGGATTCATGAAGAAAGTAAGCAGAAGAATTTTGTGGAAGGGAATGATTGGGATGAGTCCAGGATCTACGGTTTGTGGGAGAAGCGATGACGTGGATTTACGGGCTTTGCAGGCTAGCCGGAGAACGGTTAACGTTGCGGTGGCTGCCGATGCTTTGCTTAGTTCAGCGGCAAGTGGCGAAACTCAAACTCGTCGTCGCTAACTTTATGGTTCTTGGGATATTTTAACTTTGAAGACTTTTAGGCTACAAAAAGGTTTTCTATTTTTGAATATTTTATTTTATATTAATTGTACATTTCTTGTGATGTGTTTTCTATCATTTCCAGAAGAATATAATAAAAGAAAAAGATTGACTTTGTTCCGAGTTGACGTTATTATTTATCTTTCCCTTTACAAATAACATGAAGAAAATTTTCTATTTTATACCATATTTGGTGGACAGGATTTAAAAAAATGTTATATCTTGTTTTCTTTCAATAACTACTATAAAATAGTGATATTGTGGTATGTAAGAAATTTTATCCTTCCTTTAGCTATATTCGATGTTTTTGGCGCCAGGAAATTTTACCCCTGTCCTTTAATGAAATTTTTAGGGAAGATAAGATCCTTAACTCATCCAACTTTGTACTTTTTTTTTTGTCTCACATTATCTGAACGCAATAAGTGAAGGTTAACAAGTGTAACATGGGTAATACCGTAGACAAGTTAAACATACCGTTGCGATATTTTATATGCAGAGCTTCTTTCTTGATGATTATCTTTTTCTATGGCTCGATGTTGTGTGGGAACCGAGATTCGCACGGTCGATTTCCGTTAGTTACGGAAAATCAAAAATTACTCTAACTTTCCAGAGATCCCGGATTTCTATGAGTCA
>OVAV01000784.1:0-15936 GCA_900406375.1 Iberis amara | reverse complement strand
TATGGGTGAATGAATACTGTTAATTATGGATTTCATAAATAAAGACTAAGAGATTTATAACCTTTCTGATGCATCTAAAATATAAGTTTTTACTCCTTTTTACATCGAAAGCAAAATTAATCAGAAAATTAAAATTCTCTAGACCTATGTATATATTTATCACAAATTTCAAAATTTGTTAAATTGATATTTTTGCATTTTTCTAACTACGGGTTTCCTAAAAAAATAATTTCGATTTCTCTTTAATTATTCTAGATTGCATTTTAAAAATGGGCAAAGGTCTTTTAGGTTCAGTAGACAATCTTTGACTTAATCGGCTTAAAGTTGGGATTAATGAATTCATGATGTGAGAAGGATTTTAAAATTCTAAATTGTATTATTATATAGTTGAATCATGAATGTTTTAAATCTTGTGACAGAGACATTGGTTTTCTACTTCCTTTTGCTGGTTATGAGCCTTGAGCGTATAAACTAATTGGACTTAATAAAAATTGTTTAATAATCCTTTTTCAGAAAAAAATTGTTTTAATAACTATTCTTCTACTTTAAAAATAAAACTTGTTGGTATTTTGCACTTAGTTCTTCTGTCTAATTGAAAATTTTAAGAAGTATTATGTGTAAATTGCTAATATCATTTGTTGAACCAGACGAGACAATTGCTCGACATAGTCTTGGTTTTCTTTGAAAGGTGAAGATGGGGACAAGGTGGATCCTTCTTTGGTGAAATAGTCTTCCTTAATGCTTAGGTTGGCTGCTTGTTCTGATGGGATGAATCGTTAATTCTCTCTCAGCTCGTCCATGGCTCTTAACGTGGTGATCTGCTACTCTAGCTTCATATTGTCTATGCTATTGATGAGGTGATTCGCTGAGTTCACTTCAGGTCGTCTATGACTTCGTTGGGGTGAGTTGACGAATGAGCTTCTGGTCATCTATGAGACAGGCTTTCGACTATCTTCCCGGTCTACCATTGAACCAGTCTCGACTTGGTTTTTAAGGTTGTTTTTGTTTAATAGTTGTGCCCCTGAGGGGCTGCTTACGTACCCATTATAGAGGAATCAAGCCAAACGTAGATCCAATTACATCAGTGATCGTTTTAGTAGAAGCGTTTCAGATGTCTGTCGTTCTATGGACGAATGTTGATGAGGTGAATCGAGGACGACGAGGACTTCGAGTTTACCTCATGTCGTATGTTCTCTTGGACGAAGTGACTTACTTAATCGTCTTCACGTTGTCTGTCTTCCTGGTCGGGGTGACTTGCTCAATTATCTTCACATCATTTGTTTTTATAGTCGAAGTGACTTGCTCACTTGTCTTCATGTCATCTATCTTCACAGTCGAGGTGACTTGCTCACTTGTCTTCAGTTAATCTATCTTCATAGTCGAGGTGACTGGGTTGCTTGTCTTCACGGCGTCTGTTTTCACAGTTGAGGTGACTAGGTTGCTTGTCTTCACATCGTCTGTTCTCATACTGGAGGTGATTGGGTTGTTTGTCTTCACGTCGTCTGTCTTCACAGTCGAGGCGACTTGCTCACTTGTCTTTAGGTTGTCTATCTTCATAGTCGAGGTGACTTGCTCACTCGTCTTCAGGTCTTCTATCTGCACAATCGAGGTGACTGAGTTTCTTGTCTTCACGTTGTCTGGTTTCACGGTCGAGGTGATTGGGTTGCTTGTCTTCACGTCGTTTGTTCTCACAGTCGAGGTGACTAGGTTTCTTGTCTTCACAGTCGAGGTGACTGAGTTGCTTGTCTTCACTTCGTTTGTCTTCAAAATCGAGGTGACTAGGTTGCTTGTCTTCACATTGTCTATTTTCATAGTCGAGGTGACTGCCTGAATCGTCTTCACGTCGTTTGTCTTCTTGGCCGGAGTGATTTGCTCAATCGTCTTCACGTCGTTTGTCTTCTTGGTCGATGTGACTTACTGAATGACGTTCATGCGCTGTTACTATCCCTCCCCGGATGTCATAATCGATGGTCTCTTGTTCAGTTTATTAGATAGTCGCGTCGTTTTTTCGTTTTTTTATCATCTTCCTCCAAGAATGGGGCTCACTTTCTATTTATAGTAACAAGGATGCATTGTGCGGCGGGACAGGACCCTCGGATCGACGCGTTTCTCTTCCGAGTGGTGTCCGTCTGGCCGGTTGCTGGTTGTTAGATTTTGATCCATATCTCTTGAATATTCAGAGATTAAGTTCTTGAAGGACCTTTGAATGGGTGCTAGTCTGGTAATTAATAACAATAATTTAAGAAATGATGTGGTTGTGAATTTCTACAACCTTTTTGGTTTTAATGTTAATTTTTCCTCCAACTTTTAAAAGTTGTCGCTTCCATTTATTTTATCGGCGGAACTTCTTCTATTGCCTAAATCTCATCTTGCATACAGAAATACATACGATCTTATAAGGAGAAGATAAACCCATCAAGATAAATCCATATGAGAAAAGACACATTCATCAAGAGGTAAAAATCTCATAAAGTATAATGAATGCAGACTTCATCATGAAAACGTAAATAGCTCATACGGATATAAATTATGGTCTATGATAACAAAATTTAGTATCGTTTCAATAACTAAATCGAAAATGTCCACTATATTTCATATTATTACCGTACACGTAAATTTGAGATATTTTAATTGAGGAAGTATAATTTAATGGCAAATCTTCAACTAGTATAACATAAATGAAAAATTTAAGACTACAAGAAGCAGATAATATCATAATACATATAAAATAAAAAANGCACTAGGGTCTAATACCACTAGGCCACAAGGCACTCAGCAATTGAGGAAGTATAATTTAATGGCAAATTATCAACTAGTATAACATAAATGAAAAATTTAAGACTACAAGAAGCAGATAATATCATAATACATATAAAATAAAAATTTATAACATAATGAAAATTTCAATAAATCAAAACTAAGAATATATTTTGACAAAAAAAAAAAAAAAACTAAGAATATATATGAGGAGGATTGTAGTGGACACATTGGTGTATAACCATTAATAAAGTGACACGTTATATCATATAATTGGTCGATGGCTTACACGCGCGTGTAGCGTTTGTTCGGACAGAGCCATTGCTTTCTTCGTTTAATTTTATATTAAATTGTTTTATTTTCCACAGGCACTTTTCTCTCTCTACAATACGTCTTTGGTCTTTCGTTGAGGAGAGAGAGTGAGAAGAAAAAAAGCTACGAGCTTTTTTGTACTTACGGCTCTCACACATTCGAGGGTAGGGTTTTAATTGAACTTACCTTCTCTCTATCCATTGAAAATTATTCTCCTCTTGAGTTAAAGATTTTTCAAAAACTGAAGGAAGAAGAAAGAAAACCCTAACGGAAGCAGCTAATTCATGTTCACGAGCTCACAAGAGTGAACCCTAAATTAGTTTCTTGCTTTCTCCTTTTGTCTAATTTACAGTTCAATCCTCTGAAACAAAACCCTAGTGAAAAACCCCCAAAACTGCACCCAAGCTCTCTCATTTTGATTGAAGGCTGGTTTAAGCGGATCCCTTCTGCTTCGGTTTCACTGTGATGCCACCGCAAATTAAGCTCATTTCGGTTAAGTAGGTATGAATCCCCATTTTAATCAAGGTTGCCAAATTTGGGGTTTATCGTAGTCTCATCAGCTGATTTTAAGCTGCGCATTCGATGATTGCCGCACAAGCTCGATGTTCTTAGGTTACCTGTAAAAGATATTTGATCTCCAAGCTGCATGCCGTTGTAGGTGGGAGAAGTAACCATGGAAGGGGATGAACTAGGAGTCTTATTGGCTTGTGTAATTTCGGGTACCCTTTTCACAGTTTTCGGTTCCGGCTCGTTTGGGATACTTTGGGCAGTTAATTGGCGGCCATGGCGGCTCTATAGGTAATAAGTCTGTATGTTTCGGCAAATTCTACTTGTTGTTTTGTTATCTGTGGCGCTTGACATGTAAACCGCAAAGTTACTTTTCCTGTTTTGTATTGACTTAAATCCATAGTCGAGTCGCTGATTTTGGGTTGAATTCTATTTTTGTAGCTGGATCTTTGCAAGAAAATGGCCAAAAGTATTGCAAGGTCCACAGCTTGATGCACTATGTGGGTTTCTATCTTTTGTTGCATGGTTTGTGGTAGTATCCCCAATTGTAATCTTGATTGCATGGGGTTCTTGGCTGATTATAATATTGGATCGAGATATCATCGGTCTTGCGATTATAATGGCTGGAACTGCGCTTTTACTGGCATTCTACTCAATCATGCTTTGGTGGAGGACACAGTGGCAAAGTTCAAGTATGTTAACAATCAAAACGCCCTGCTTTTATTTTACAAGATTCTTCTGGCATGTTATGGTTAATAATACCGGTGATAGTACTAGTACATGATATCTAACGAAGGAATGGGAACAAAGGAAAACATACCTAACTCACTATAGGCTGCTGTTGGCAAGTACTTATCACATATGTACTATAGAACTTGTTTCTTACTTTCTCTGAATCTCTGTTGCCTAAACAGGAGCTGTCGCTTTACTTCTCCTTCTTGGTGTCGCCTTACTCTGTGCGTATGAACTTTGTGCTGTATACGTCACGGCGGGTGCACATGCTTCTCAGCAATATTCTCCTTCTGGTTTCTTCTTTGGTGTATCGGCAATCGCGTTGGCAATTAACATGCTCTTTATCTGTCGTATGGTCTTTAATGGTAAAGGTTTCCCAATCTTTACATGACTTGCTAGTCCTTAATCAACATGGAATTGTTGTATTTTTTTACTTAGTCTGTCCTCAAGTCTTTATAATATTGTAAAGCAACTCTTCCATGTTGATTAATATGCATAAATTTTGGCTTCCAACCTCGATACAAGTTGTTGAAATTGCTTGATTTTCTCCATAACTGCAGGAAATGGGTTAGATGTGGATGAATATGTTAGGAGGGCATACAAATTTGCTTATTCAGATTGTATTGAGATAGGTCCTGTGGCTTGTTTACCAGAACCACCTGATCCCAATGAATTGTATCCCCGGCAAACTAGTAGGTAAGTTCTTATTGCTTTATCCCTAGAAAGTTAATAATTTTCTGGTATAGCTCGCCGACTTTTGAATGACTGATCCTGAGTTGGGGAATTAACAAACTACTGAATATTGAGAATGGGCCTAAATCTAAATATGATTCAGAGCCAGTACCACTGGTGATTTCGCCATTACTCTGTAGGTTTTTTTCTTCTCTTTTTCCGCCAGGGGTGGCATGGATGGTATTGTGATATGTTCGTTCCTGAGCACTACTGAAATGTTCTTATGCATATTTTTATTAATCAGTTGCAGTTTGTTGCTTACATTTTTTGTCGCTTGATAATTTATAATCATTTCCTTTGTTTATCTTGCGTATTTGTAGGGCTTCACATCTCAGCCTCCTGTACCTTGGTTCACTCATAGTTCTCCTTGCCTACTCGGTCCTATATGGCCTCACAGCTAGGGAATCGCGTTGGCTTGGAGGCATTACGTCAGCTGCAGTTATTGTTCTCGGTACAACAATTAATTTATTTGTATATATTTGGAGCCTAATCAGGCTGTTGAATTATTTTGCAACTTATCTCCATGCTTAATTTTTTTTATGTAGACTGGAATATTGGGGCATGCTTGTATGGGTTTAAGCTTCTTCAGAGTCGTGTTCTGGCACTTTTTGTTGCTGGTGCATCTCGTCTTTTCCTAATATGCTTTGGCATACACTACTGGTCTGTTCCTGAGCTAAAAGCTTGCTATTTATTATAGATGAAAATTTGTCCCCTTCTTGGCATGTGATATACTATTTTTCTGTTATTGCAGGTACCTGGGGCATTGTATTAGTTACATTTTTGTAGCATCAGTTTTGTCAGGTGCTGTTGTTTCCCGGCATCTATCAATAACTGACCCATCAGCTGCAAGAAGAGATGCCTTGCAGAGCACAGTGATCCGCTTGAGAGAAGGTTTCCGGAGAAAGGAGCAGAACAGTTCATCAAGTTCTTCAGATGGTTGTGGCTCAAGTATTAAAAGAAGTGGTAGTATTGATGCAATCCATGCTGGTTGTACTGGTGAAGCTAATCGTACCACAGAATTGTACACGTCTGATAATCTAATTCGAACGGGTAGTTCTCGGGAGGGTATCAATAGTGACAAAAGCGTAGAAAGTGGAAGACCAAGCTTAGGCTTGCGGAGTAGCTCATGTCGTTCTATGGTCCAAGAGCCTGAAGCAGGGACGTCTTATTTCGTGGAAAGGATTTCTGATCAGAATAACACCCTGGGCATTTGTTCAAGCAGTGGTCCTGACAGTCAAGGTTACGAGTCTAGCACATCAGTTTCTGCAAACCAGCAGCTTTTGGATTTGAATTTGGCTCTTGCTTTCCAGGAGCAGTTAAACGACCCTAGGATAGCTGCGCTACTTAAAAAGAAAGCTAAAGAAGGTGATCTTGAACTGACTAATTTGTTGCAAAACAAGGGACTGGACCCTAACTTTGCTGTGATGTTGAATGATAAAAACTTGGATCCAACGATATTAGCACTACTTCAGAGGAGTAGTTTGGATGCAGATAGAGATCACCGTGACAACACTGATATTACAATTATCGACTCAAACAGTGTTGACAATGCTGTGCCAAATCAAATATCTTTATCCGAGGAACTGAGGCTCCAGGGGCTAGAGAAGTGGCTAAAACTGTTTAGATATGTTCTGCACCATGTAGCTGGCACACCAGAGAGAGCATGGGGCCTCTTTAGTCTTGTCTTTATTCTTGAAACAATAATTGTGGCCATTTGTCAACCAAAGACCATCACAATTATAAACTCTAGTCATCAACAGGTTAGTTCCACTTTGTTTCCAGTCACCGTGGCACTTTTTGGGTTTATATTTGATTGCAGTTTGTTGTCAGTTTACTCATGTTGTTCCTTGAAAGATTTGATGAAAGTTAATTGCTATCTTTGCTAAATCAGCTGTTACATAATTGTAGTTTGAATTTGGTTTCTCTGTGCTGCTGTTGTCTCCTGTTGTCTGTTCAATAATGGCGTTTCTTCGGTCACTTCAAGTTGATGAAATGACCTTGACATCAAAATCTCGCAAGGTATGTCTTGTTTCTTTAGTTTGGTATGTTCCTTAGTACTTGTTGTGGACAGTGTAATTACCGTGTCACGTTTCAAGAGTCCTAACTAGCCTTCCATGTCTATGTTTTCAGTATTGCTTTGTTGCTTGGCTGCTGACCACATCAGTTGGATTATCACTCTCGTTCTTGAGGTAACAGGGATTATGCCCTTCATTGGACTGCTTCATCTATTCTCACATGTCACATTCTCGATGTTCTCATTACAAAAATCATGCTCGCTTCACTGTTGCAGTAAATCGTCAGTACTTTTGGGAATATCTTTGACTGTGCCGCTCATGGCAGCATGCCTTTCTATTGCTGTTCCCATATGGATGCAAAATGGTTATCAATTTTGGGTTCCACATTTATCAAGTGGTGATCAGGCAAGAGATTCCCGATCTCATATGATAAAGGTCTATCTAATTTCTCTGACCTAGTGACCAGCATCTCTCTTTGTTATATAAATTTATCTTAATAAATGGTCCTTTTGTTTTAGGGGTTTATCCTTTGGATTTGTGTTGTGGTGTTTTCGGGATCTGTTATTGCTCTTGGTGCAATTATATCTGCTAAACCATTGGATGGTTTGAAGTACAAGTTGTTTAGTACCAAAGAAAACAACTTCTCGTCACCGTATACATCTTCTGTATACCTTGGTTGGGCAATGGCATCTGGAATTGCTTTATTAGTTACAGGCATTTTGCCAATAGTGTCTTGGTTTGCAACTTATAGGTTTTACCATTCTTCTGCTGCCTGTCTCGTGATATTCTCAGGTAATGTGTGTTTCTGTCAGTTTCTCTATGTTTTGGTGGTTTTTTCTCTTTCGAAGTAATCCTTATATGCTTTCATCTATTTTCTAGTTGTTCTTGTGGCATTTTGTGGAACATCGTATTTGAAGGTTGTGAATTCTAGAGATGATCAGTTGCCCACCAAGAACGATTTTCTTGCAGCCTTGCTTCCACTTGCATGCATTCCAGCACTGCTTTCATTATGCTGTGGGATGGTTAAATGGTGCATGATTATTTCTTCTCATTGCCTATTAAGTCTTACTCTCATTTTCATTGCAACAGGCTTATAATTATTTTTGTGGTTGTTCTTTTCAGGAAGGACGATTGTTGGATACTGTCTCGAGGTGTGTATGTTTTTGTATCTATAGGTCTTCTTCTTCTCTTTGGTGCGATAGCAGCTGTGATTATTGTAGTCAAACCATGGATGGTAAGTATAAAGTTGCTTACACAATTCACAAAATTTTGGTTAAACTTGATCGGCCTGATACATCTTTTGTGTTTCAATTATAACAGATAGGCGTGTCTTTTCTCTTAGTTCTTCTCCTTATAGTGGTAGCAATTGGTGTAACTCATCTTTGGGCATCAAACAATTTCTATCTGACTAGGAAGCAGACATCCCTAGTCTGTTTTCTTGCCCTTATTTTGGGTTTGGCCGCATTCCTTGTTGGATGGTTTCAAGGTGCGGAATTGTCCATATCTTATTTCAGACTTTTCATAGAGGTGAGACCTACTCTATTGATACAGAAATTTCATACATGTTTTTATTTTGCAGATAAACCATTTGCTGGAGCATCTGTTGGTTATTTTACATTTCTGTTTCTGTTGGCTGGAAGGGCATTAGCTGTGAGTTTATCAATTTTCTCCAAAAAGTTCATCAGTACTGTGGCTTTTTCTGTTTCTGTATTCAAACGGTGTGTTAATTACTTCTTTTTTTCTTTTTCTTTTAAGGTTCTTCTATCTCCCCCAATTGTTGTATATTCTCCAAGGGTACTACCAGTGTATGTCTATGACGCTCATGCCGATTGTGGAAAGAATGTCAGGTATGTTCAGCCACTTGAGTGTACTCTTAACAGTTGCTCTGTCTTATCTTTGTGGTTCTTCTGGTATGTTTTCTGCTGTTCCGAGATAATGACCGTGAAAGATTAATGTGATGGACTTTCATATTGTTTTGTATTAATTGCATGGGGATATATGCAGTGCTGCATTTCTCGTCTTGTATGGTATTGCTTTGGCAACAGAAGGCTGGGGTGTTGTTGCTAGTCTGATAATATATCCTCCGTTTGCCGGTGCTGCTGTATCAGCTATCACCCTTGTAGTAGCCTTTGGGTTTGCTGTTTCTCGTCCATGTTTGACTCTAGAGGTTAGTTTCTTGTTGTTATCTTCTGTTCTATAGAATAAAGACTATTGGTTGTTGATTCATTTTTATATCTCTGTTTTGTACTTATTCGTTAATTCGTTCTGATGGTCTCCAGATGATGGAGGTTGCTGTACGTTTTCTTAGCAAGGATACTGTAGTACAAGCTATTTCTCGATCTGCCACTAAAGTATGTTACATTCTGATGTCTGTCTTTCTGTTTTCTTTAAAAATAATTTTTGATACGGTATTGTTGTCCTTAAATCAACACATTCACATATAGGAGAGCCTCATGAGATGCATGATTTCTTGTGTCTTTTACATCTTTTTAATTACAGACAAGAAATGCTTTATCCGGCACATATTCAGCTCCCCAAAGGTCTGCCAGCTCTGCAGCTCTTCTGGTTGGAGATCCCTCTGCAATGCGTGATAAAGCAGGGAACTTTGTGCTTCCTAGAGATGATGTTATGAAATTAAGGGATCGTCTCAGGAACGAAGAAAGAGTTGCTGGATCATTCTTCTACAAAATGCAATGCAGGAAAAGATTCCTTCATGAACCGTCTACAAATGTAGATTACAGAAGAGACATGTGTGCCCATGCAAGGGTTTTGGCACTAGAAGAAGCAATTGATACAGAATGGGTGTATATGTGGGACAAGTTTGGTGGTTATTTACTGCTATTGTTAGGTTTGACAGCTAAGGCAGAGAGAGTTCAGGTGAGTGCGGGCCTGGATCTTAATTTTCATATATCTTCTATATGTTTATCTAAGATGGGATAGTCACGATGTTGTAGGATGAGGTACGCTTGCGGCTCTTCTTAGATAGCATTGGGTTCTCTGACTTAAATGCCAGAAAAATCAGTAAATGGAAGCCAGAGGACAGAAGGCAGTTTGAAATTATCCAAGAGAGGTATAGGTTTCCTTTTATTAACCAATGTGGTTTGATGAAACTATACACTCTGACTTGTTTCCTATTTTTTTGTGTTGTTTTAAACATTAGTTATCTGAGAGAGAAAGAGATGGAAGAGGAAATCCTTATGCAGAGACGCGAAGAAGAAGGGAAAGGTAAAGAAAGGAGGAAAGCTCTTTTGGAAAAGGAAGAGCGTAAGTGGAAGGAGATTGAAGCTTCCCTTATTCCGTCTATTCCCAATGCTGGTAGCAGAGAAGCTGCAGCCATGGCAGCTGCAATACGTGCTGTGGGGGGTGATTCTGTACTTGAGGATTCCTTTGCAAGAGAGAGAGTCTCTGGTATTGCACGTAGGATACGCACTGCGCAATTAGACCGACGTGCACAACAGGTTAGAACTTATTATATTTGGTAAGGTTACTTTCTTATGATTCTTATTGATAAAGGATTAACAAATAAAAGTTATTACCAGACCGGAATTGCTGGGGCAGTTTGTGTTCTTGACGATGAACCAATGATAAGTGGTAAAGATTGTGGCCAACTGGACTCAAGTGTCTGTCAAAGTCAGAAGATTAGCATTTCCATTACAACTATGATCCAATCAGATTCTGGACCTGTATGTCTTTTTGGCACCGAATTTCAAAAGAAAGTGTGTTGGGAGATTCTGGTTGCTGGCTCTGAGCAAGGAATTGAGGCTGGACAAGTTGGGCTTAGGTTAATAACTAAAGGTGAGAGGCAGACAACTGTTGCTAGAGAGTGGTATATTGGTGCGACAAGCATAACTGATGGAAGGTGTGTCCTTTTCCCCCTCAGTTTCCATATTGCCAGACTTTTTTATGGACCTCTGATAATATATCTCATGATCTTGTTTGGCAAAAGTTTCTGCATTTATCTTTAATAATAGTAAGATTCAGTTAAGATATATATGTGGTTTTCATGACAGGTGGCATACAGTGACGATCACGATTGATGCTGACTTGGGAGAGGCTACTTGTTACTTAGATGGTGCATTTGATGGCTACCAGACTGGGTTACCTCTTAGTATTGGTAGTGCCATTTGGGAACAAGGCGTTGAAGTTTGGCTGGCTGTTAGGCCACCTATAGACGTTGATGCATTTGGGAGATCAGATAGTGATGGAGCCGAGTCAAAGATGCACATAATGGATGTTTTTATATGGGGGAAATGCTTAACTGAAGACGAGGCTGCTTCTTTGCATGCAGCCATCGGGATGGGTGACTTAGACATGATTGATTTGACTGATGACAATTGGCAATGGTCGGATTCACCCCCCAGGGTATGTTTCTTCAAAGTGGATGTTGGCATATTTTCTCAGTCCGACGCTTGTGGGGGCTTATGTTAAAGCTCAAACTTATTCTTATTGGTTCTTTTTTCTCTTTTACCAGGTTGATGGTTGGGATAGTGATCCTGCTGATGTTGATCTCTATGATAGGGATGATGTAGATTGGGATGGACAATATTCTAGTGGGAGGAAAAGAAGATCAGGTCGGGATTTCCTATTTAGTGTCGATTCCTTTGCTAGACGATACAGGAAACCCAAGATGGAGACACAAGAAGAAATAAATCAAAGAATGCGTTCAGTTGAATTGGCTGTCAAAGAAGCTCTCTCCGCTCGAGGCGATAAGCAATTTACTGACCAGGAGTTTCCTCCAAATGACCGCTCTTTATATGTGGACACACAAAATCCCCCTTTAAAATTGCAGGTAAGGATTGCGAATTTTTTTTCTCTCTCCCTTGTTATCGGTTGAACATCTTCAGTCCTTGATATGATTATTTTTTGACCCAAAATCCTCCTTTAACTAAGCAAGTAAAATTAACAATATGATGGGCACTCAACCTTCTGAGCGTGTCGCAATGTAGGTTGTTTCTGACTGGATGAGACCTGATGCCATTGTAAAAGAGAATGGTAGTGATTCCCGTCCCTGCCTGTTCTCTGGTGATGCAAATCCTTCAGATGTTTGCCAGGTTTGATCATTTACTTTTTGATATGGATACCTCTTGATGCACAGCTATTGTTCTTGTATGCATTTGATTCAGAATAGCCTCAGAGATTTATTTGAAGTTAACTTCGTTTTACAGGGGCGTTTGGGTGATTGTTGGTTTTTAAGTGCTGTTGCAGTTTTGACAGAGGTTTCACGAATATCTGAAGTGATCATTACTCCTGAATACAACAAGGAAGGAATATACACTGTTCGTTTTTGCATTCAGGTTGTTATCTCATTTTTCCTGTACATGAAAGATTTTTGTAGCTTCCTCTATGGTTTCAAGTTTATTTGCATTCTCATTGCAGGGTGAGTGGGTACCTGTTGTTATCGATGACTGGATTCCATGTGAATCACCAGGTAAACCAGCCTTTGCTACTAGCAAAAGGATCAATGAAATCTGGGTCTCCATAGTGGAAAAAGCATATGCCAAGCTCCATGGTTCTTATGAGGCACTGGAGGGAGGACTGGTTCAGGATGCTCTTGTTGACCTAACTGGAGGCGCTGGTGAGGAGATTGACTTGAGGAGTGCTCAAGCACAAATTGATCTTGCAAGTGGCAGATTATGGTCTCAGTTGTTACGCTTCAAACAAGAGGGTTTTTTACTTGGTGCCGGAAGTCCATCAGGATCTGATGTGCATGTATCTTCCAGTGGCATTGTGCAAGGGCATGCTTACTCCGTCTTACAGGTATGCCATGTTGCTTTGTTGCGTTTGTGATATTGTGAGTAGGGGAACACGTTTTAGGAAGTTTACTTATTGCCTCTCTTCAGGTGAGAGAGGTCGATGGGCATAGACTTGTTCAGATCCGAAATCCATGGGCCAATGAGGTTGAGTGGAATGGTCCCTGGTCAGACTCATCACCAGAATGGACTGACAGGATGAAGCACAAGCTGAAACATATACCACAGGTAATTTCTATTGCGCTTCACTTCTTTTTGGTCACAAAGGCATACTTGCACATATCCATTTATGCTTCGATTTCTGTTTAACAGGCAAAAGAAGGTATATTCTGGATGTCTTGGCAAGACTTCCAGATTCATTTCAGATCAATATATGTCTGTCGGGTATACCCTCGTGAGATGCGCCATTCAATCCATGGGCAATGGCGAGGTTACAATGCTGGTGGCTGTCAAGATTATAGCTCATGGCATCAAAATCCACAATTCCGGTTGAGGGCTATTGGTTCTGATGCATCTTTACCGATTCATGTTTTCATCACCCTAACTCAGGGCGTAGGCTTCTCAAGAACAACTCCTGGATTTCGTAACTACCAATCAAGTCATGATTCACAGTTGTTCTATATCGGAATGAGGATTCTTAAAACCCGTGGACGTCGTGCTGCTTACAACATATTTCTTCATGAATCTGTTGGTGGAACTGACTATGTAAATTCCCGGGAGATATCATGCGAAATGGTTCTTGATCCTGATCCCAAGGGCTATACTATTGTCCCGACTACTATACACCCAGGAGAAGAAGCACCTTTTGTTCTTTCAGTCTTCACAAAAGCCTCCATCGTCCTTGAAGCTTTGTAGTGCACTTATTATGTCCAGGTGGATGGCTCTTTTTCCATAGTGCTTGTGTTGTTCAGGGATCAGACGGTTTATGTCTCAATTAGGACTTGTTTGCTCACAATCAGTGCATCGTTAGAGAAGGTTAGATTCCTAAATCCTTCTGCAATGGGCTGTTCTGTCACGCCATCATATCACTCACTAGTCCTTATTCAGGCTGAACTCTCTCCCAGACAGCATCTGATCTTATAGCAAGGCCATCATGGTGACTTTTTAAGGTCTTCACAAAAGCTATTCGCTTAAGAGGAGGATACATTATTACATTGGAGAAAACCAGTTATTTTTCTGGCATGGTTAATGCATTCCATCTGGATCATCAAATGTATATTTTGTAGGTAAGTACAGATCTGTTAAATGTAGAATGACTTAACTTCATAAGTAACTGAGAAAGCAAGGACTAGTTAGTAGCTGCCTGCAGTTTTGGTTGTTGTGTTGTAATATTCAGACTCTAATCTGTGTGCAGATTCAGTTTCCACTCTAATATATCAACTCTTTCTTGATTTTGTTTGGAGTTCTTATTACACTCGCTCATCCGAGTCAAGTTGTTGTGGACATGGATTGTCAAATTGCCAGAATTAACAAGTTAACAAGTAAAAGTGGGAGAAAATCAAGAAAGTGGCTATAGATTAGCTTCGATGGAAAGCAAAAACATCAGCTTGTTGTATACAAGTGCCTAGTTAACTTGTAATGAGGTATCTCAAATGTAACAGACAAATGCCAAAATCTTGAATATTTCTTCATTCTGAATCACTTTCCATGCTACCCATTGCCTTTAACCCTCTTGGTCTCTTCATCAAAATATCAAAAGTATCAGGCTAAGTGTTCTCATTGCATATTAGGGTAGGTAATAAAATGAGGTACCTTCTTTGAAGTCTTCTTCTCTCTTACTTCATATCTCTCTTTGCACAGATCTGATAACCAAACACCTGGACTCACCATCTGCATTAATCATAGCCCATTAGATTTGCATAACAAACAAATGAATGGTAAGTGTATGAAAGGGGCTCTCACAAGCAATGTCTTCTGAACTAATTTGGCTCGTTTCTTAGGTCTTTGAGGAAGCTTGCATCCTTTCATTGCCAAGAAATCTTCTTCCTTCTCTTTGTTTGACAAACTTATAAACAGTTTTGGCCACACATGCTTCTTTGTTTCTTTCACAGGTTCCTTTATAATTTTTCCACTCTCATCTATACCCATTGAGCCCCTCGTTGTGTAATACCTATCTTCTTTCTCTGGTGATGCCACAAACGATCTCCGCACATTCACATTCACTGATGAATCTATGATCCTATCACATAAGAATGTTTCACATCAAGAACTAGAAAAAGAACAACAATGAATCGTAGAGAGAACTTACTTGGTTGGACGGTTAAGGAGTGGAAAAGGAGAACCTCTCTGAGAAGAGGGAGCAGGAGAAATGAGTTTCCGGTGTTTGGGATTAGTATCTTTCTTGAGTTTCATACATCTAACTCTTTTTCTATCTCCCCATTGCAACACAAAATCTGCCTCTGTGCTTCCACTCCCTCTTTGTCCTTTCACTTCCTCCATTAGCCTTAACCTTACACAACCAACAAAGAGAGAGGCACCAACCACTAAGATATTCAACAACCTCCCTCCCTCTCAGAACTCTCACAATACTGACAAAAGTACTGCATACTAAGGGGGAGAATCATACAAGTTTCTGATGAAATAAACCAAACCACCAATCTGAAGTAATATATCGAAACAAGACTCANCTGAAGTAATAAATCGAAACAAGACTCACTTCTAACCTCAAGATCTGCAAACTTAAACTCAGCGAATCAGCTTCCAGAATACCAAAATCAACCTACAGAGCAGTAGCAATATCCATAACAGTATTAAGGACATCAGAAAATATATATAGTTAAGTCTATAAATCAGATAAGAGTGAAGAAGCTTCAATACAAAATCCACCATTGTAATTTTCTCGATGACCAATAGATTTACAGAAAACCCACAAAAGAAAGGTAAGACAATAAGAGAACCACTTACAAGAGTGAAGCTTCATGAAACCGAAGACATTAGCTTTGATGAATTTTTGGGTAAATTAGAGAGATAAAAAAAGAGATAAAGGTGGTTCTTTTTTTCTTTTTCTCTTGAGGAATAAAGATGGATTCAAACTTCACCAAAGTAAGTAAGTGCAGGGAAATTTCAGGTTTTGAATATCTCGATGAAACCAAAATATCAAACACTGTCTCTCTTATGCTATTTATCTTCTT
>OVAV01000783.1:0-15944 GCA_900406375.1 Iberis amara | reverse complement strand
CAAATAATAACAAAAAGTTGTCTTCTTCCTTTTCTCTATCAAGATGAATAAAACTGATGGTCGTGTATTTATATATAGTAAACCGAATATGAGATGAGTAAAACCAATAAAATGCTATGCTACGCTGACCTAATTAACTCAAACAAGACCCACGAAGTTTGTGTATGCATGTTTATTTGTTGGTGAATCACACATGAATGGACTGAGTTTGTGTTAAACAACACATAAACTTCAAAAAAGTAAGGTATATATATTATTAGTTTGTTAATTAAATCTATCATATTATGTAGTTCCATCAACATTTATAAACTAAATCTGGATTAAGAATATATTATTTGTTTAAAGAAAGTTTTTAATAATAGATTACCTATTCGTACAACATAATAAAATTATGTAACCTTTTCATAAAATCTACACAAGTTTTCTTTTTGTCAAGAAAATAAAATTAATTACAAATAAACGAATCGATATAAGAAAAAATCTTCTTTCGTCTCTTGCTGCTTTACCTAGTCAGTCTGCCTCCATGTTTATTGTTCTTGATTTATGTATCAATTTGAAGCCTGTGAAAAAACGGAGTATGTTACCAAATACCGTAAACTCCAATGCAAATGCTGGCTAGGCTGACGATACTTGAATCATGCATGCTTTGTAATTCCTTGGAATCGGGTCAGATCAAAATCTACACAACTTTCGTAAATAAATAAATATAAATATATATATATATATAATATAATACTTGTAGTAAATATTTAGTCTGGTCAATTTTTAATTATAATAATGTCGGTATAAATTTTTAAAGTTGACAACACTATATGGGAAGCGAAATATTATAGTTAACAACATTCGGGTTAGCCTATGAGATTATTTTCCAAGAGTTCTTGAAAATTTGCTTCAGCTCTACGCAACAATCTTGCTTTGTTCTCATGCATAACCTGCAACTCTTAAACCAATATTAGCATTGATGGTTTGGGTATGTCACTACCATCTTAGAGAGAAAGAAAGAGAACCGAGCATTGTATATATCGACTAATGTGACGAATCTATACGCAACAGTTCGGTTATGAAGCTCCAAAACTGGAGTTCCTTCTAATGGAAGAGTATGAAACTTCTCTCCAACATCAGGAAGAAGAAGAAAAACTTTTTTAAGGCAAGATATGCAGATCAGAGAATGATAGAGTCAAAGCGGAGAAATTTACAGAACAATTTGAAGTAGTTTACAGCTCCAACAGGTCGATCGCATAACTCTTCAAAAGGAAAGTATGCACACCCATTAACACCTAATGGAACCTGTTTAGGAAGCAACATTGGTCTGAAAAAAAACTTGTACATACACAACAGAAAGTGATGTTGAGATTACATAGAGGATGGTAAAAATTGTACCTGTAATTTTCTTCCCATCACCACTTCTACTTGTGGACAACATTTTCTCCAATTAGTTGTTGGAACTTCTGTTCCAGAAGTATTGAGAGATCTTTACCGATGAAATAAAATCCTTGTTCAGCCTGCATAATTCAAGAAGCATTCTGGTTATTGAACTATGTTTTGCCTTAAAGCTAACCTAGCTAAGAGCAATACCAAAGTTATTTTCATTATGGTAAGCCACAAATGAGCCTATCTCATGAACAACCACATTTCGTTCCTGCGAAAATGGACAGCGATTCAAAATGGATTAGTAGAAGTAACTGATTTTAATAAATATATTCGGAATTAAAAGTCAATTGAACCATAGTGAGTATAGAGGATTATAGCAAAGTAATGTAATTAAATATCACACTTACAATGTCATTGATGAAAAGATGTCCAAATAGTCGGTTAAGTATCAGCATCTACAACATCAGTTACCATGAAACCGAAAAATGACTCAAGATAGATTGATACATAGATGATCACGTCCAAAAAGATAATATAAGTAAAAGTATATACCGTGAACTCATTTAGACATAGTAAGATTGCATCATGAGCTATCTCTTGGAAAACAACTTCAAGTGGACCGGATAAACCTTTGTGTTTCTAAAAACATTTTGACCCGAAATCAGACTGGTATATCTCTAAAGGCTAAAACTTTTCCATTAAAACATTTTGACCTCTACATGGCATAATTTCTTGTAAAATTTCTCCATCTATTTAGTATAAGAGTAAAAAAAAAGCAATTGTGAGATTATTTACATGAAAGATCGTGTATGTATATATAGTACATATATAGAATATTCTAGATTGTAAATATTCATAGATATCTACAAATGAAAAATTAAATATCGTATTGTGCATAGTTGATGTTTTGTTATCTAAAAATTAGCTAATTGCCGGGGGGCAAACAAGCCGAAGTTTAGGAGATCGATTCGATATCTGTTAAAGAAATATCAGGTGGATATTTTGGCTCTTTTTGAAACTCATGCTGGTGGAGATAAGGCTGTGCNTTGAAACTCATGCTGGTGGAGACAAGGCTGTGCAAATCTGTAATAGGTTGGGTTTTGACAAGTCTTTTCGTGTGGATGCGATGGGCCAGAGTGGTGGTATCTGGTTGCTTTGGAGATCTGTTGTGGGAAGTTTGGATATTGTGGCTTCATCGAATCAGTTCATACATGCTCGTATTAGACGAGATTCTATCTTCGTGAATCTCATTGTTGTTTATGCGGCACCGTCTGCTGACCGAAGAAGTGGTTTGTGGGGGGAGTTGAAGACTCGTATCACTAATTTGCATGAACCAACCGTTGTTGGTGGAGATTTTAACACTATTTTACGTCTTGATGAAAGAACAGGGGGTAATGGTCGTTTATCATCGGATTCCTTGGCTTTTGGTGAGTGGATTAATGACACGGCTCTGATAGATATGGGCTATAAAGGTGGTTTGTTTACGTGGAAGCGGGGGAAAGCTGCGAATACTTATGTAGCTAAGAGACTTGATCGGATTCTGTGCTGCTCACAATTTCGTTTGAAATGGCAGGAAGCTTCTGTAACTCATTTACCATATCTTGCATCTGACCATTGTCCGTTGTGGTTGCAATTAGTTCCCGAAAGGAAAGCAATTCCGAATCGCCGCCCTTTTAGGTTTGAGGCTATGTGGATGAAGCATGAGGGTTTTAAAAGTTTTCTTAGTTTGAAATGGGATTCGGGAGTTTCAACTCAAGTTGCTTTGTCTAGCCTTACACCAAATCTTAAAATCTGGAACCGAGAAATCTTCGGTAATGTCCATAGAAAGAAAGACAAGCTTATTGCCGAAATAAAGAAGGTGCAGGCAGCTTTGACCCTATCTGGTTCTACCGTTTTATTGGAGAAGGAAGATAAGTTATTGGCGGATTTCGATTCGGTTCTTGAGCAAGAAGAACTTATCTGGTATCAAAAGTCAAGGGATAAATGGATTCATTCTGGGGATCGCAACACAAAGTATTTCCACACTATTACCATTATTCGGCGAAGTCGGAATAGAGTAGAGATGTTGCGAGATGTGAATAATATCTGGGTCTCGGATTCAGTGGAATTGGAGAGAATGGTTGTGGGTTTTTATCAGAAATTGTACTCTCTTGAGGATGTACTGTCAGATAGTGAGCCGTTACCGCGAACGGGTTTTCCTTTACTGGATTCTGAAGATTTATCGGGGCTGGATAAACCTTTTACAGAAGCTGAGGTTGTGTTTGCAATGAAAAGTATGATTGGTTTTAAAGCGCCAGGTCCGGATGGGTATCAACCAATTTTCTATCAAGCTAATTGGGATATTGTCGGACCTTCCGTGGTTACTTTTGCTTTGGATTTTTTCAGAACTGGTTTTCTTCCTCCAGATACTAATGATGTGTTGATAGTACTGCTGGGTAAGGTCGCTAAACCCGAGACTCTGTCTCAGTTCAGGCCTATAAGCTTGTGCAACGTTTTGTTTAAATTACTGACTAAAATGATGGTGATTCGACTCAAATCTGTGATTGCTAAATTGGTTGGGCCGGCTCAAGCGAGTTTTATCCCGGGTCGGCTAAGTATGGACAATATTGTGGTGGTCCAAGAAGTTGTTCATTCTATGAGGAGGAAGCAAGGTAGTAGAGGTTGGATGCTTCTTAAACTAGACTTGGAGAAGGCATATGATAGAGTCATATGGGATTTTCTAGCGGACACAATTAGCGCGGCTGGTTTGTCTGAGAAATGGTGTGATTGGATAATGAAGTGTGTTTCTAATCCAAGAATGTGCGTTTTGTGGAATGGAGAAAAAACAGAGAGTTTTACGCCGTCTAGGGGATTACGCCAAGGTGACCCTCTTTCGCCATATTTATTTGTGTTGTGCATTGAGCGTCTATGTCATTTGATAGATATGGAGGTTGGTAGAGGTAAATGGAAACCGATAGTGCTATCGCGTGGTGGGCCACGGCTTTCGCATATTTGCTTCGCGGATGATCTGATTTTGTTTGCTGAAGCGTCCATAGCTCAAGTCAGAGTGATACGTCGGGTTTTAGCTCGTTTTTGCTCAGCCTCTGGTCAGAAAGTAAGTTGTGAAAAGTCTAATATGTTTTTCTCTAAAAATTTGCCGAGGAGATTAAGGGAGAGAAATAGTTCAGAGTGTGGAATTGGGATAACGACAGAGCTGGGGAAGTATCTTGGGTTACCTATTCTACATAAGTGAATTAATAAAGATACCTTTGGTGAAATTATTGAGCGCATGAACTCTAAGCTGGCAGGTTGGAAAGAGAGAACTCTGAGTCTCGCAGGGAGAATTACTCTAGCCAAGGGGGTGCTTTCTTCGGTCCCTGTACATAGCATGAGTCTCATGGCACTACCGTCTAGTACGTTAAATGAGATTGATAAGCTTGTACGGAATTTTATATGGGGAAGTACTCCAGCTAGGCGTAAACTTCACCTGTTACCTTGGGATCGTCTCTGTAAACCTAAACGAGAAGGGGGCTTAGGTTTACGATCGGCCAAGGAGATGAATTTGGCATTGATTTCAAAAGTGGGCTGGAGATTTCTACATAGTAATCAGGAGTTATGGGCCTCGGTTTTATTAACTAAATACAAGGTTGGTGCTTCGGATATTCAAGGGTGGTGCAAACCACCGTATGCTTGGTCCGCAATTTGGCGGAGTATAATGAATGGTCTGCAAAATGTGATCTTTAAATGGATGGGTTGGGTCATTGGCAATGGTAGGGATGTCTTGTTTTGGACCGATAGGCGGTTATTGAATGACCCTTTGTGTGATGTTATTGAAGGGTTGGTACCACCGAACCTGTTGCATAAACATGTTAATGACTTTTGGTCGGTTACAGGAGGTTGGAATCGCCAGGTCTTAAGTCCGCTACTGCTTGAACAAGTGATGTTGCGCCTAAATTCGGTTGTTGTTAATCCTGTTGCGGGATGCTCGGATCGGTTCAGTTGGTTGTGGAATGAAAATGGGACTTTCACAGTTAAGTCGGCTTATTACTTGCTGTCGCAGGATGGTATACAACAAGCGGGTTTACATGGCTTATTAACCCGTATCTGGCGGGTGCGAGTACAAGAAAGAATCAGAGTTTTTCTTTGGTTGGTGGCTAATCAGGTTATTATGACCAATCAAGAGCGTTTTAGACGGCACCTGGGCATGAGCTCAATCTGTCAATTGTGTAAGGGAGCGGAGGAGAAAATACTTCATGTTCTACGAGATTGCCCGTCAATGCATGGTATATGGTGTCGGCTAGTTCGTGTTCAGGACCAAGCTTTGTTTTTCCATCAATCTTTGTTGGAATGGTTATATACTAATCTCAGGGGGGGTGACTGGTCAGCTTTGTTTTCTATTGGTATTTGGTGGGGTTGGAAATGGCGATGCGGCTATGTGTTTGGAGAGGTGGGTAAGTGTCGGGATCGGGTTAGTTTTTTGAAGAGGCTTGGTTCCGAAACTAAGGCAATACTCAGTGTGCATAATTCTTTGTTCGTTTCATCGCAACCTAGGAGAGAAGCACAACATATTAAATGGCTTAAACCTCCATCTGGATGGGTTAAAGTTAACACTGATGGGGCGTCTCGAGGCCCTCGAAACTTGTCTGCGGCTGGTGGTGTTCTACGAGATGATCAAGGGGAGTGGATTAGCGGTTTTGCACTCAATATTGGTATATGTTCGGCTACTCTTTCGGAACTTTGGGGTGTGTATTATAGGCTTTGGATTGCTTGGGATCAAGGCTTTCGGAAAGTGATTCTCGAGGTGGATTCAAGAGTGGTGGTGGATTTTTTGCAAAAGGGAGTCGAGAATTCTCACCCCTTTTCATTCCTGGTACATCTGTGCCATGGCTTTTTATCTAAGGATTGGTTGGTTCAAGTCCTGCACGTGTTTAGGGAAGCTAATAGAGTCGCTGATGGTTTAGCTAGTTTTTCGTTTTCCCTTTCTTTAGGTTTTCATAGTTTGGAGTTTCCTCCAGCGAGTATCATGTCGTTTTTATCTGATGATATCGCGGGGTTAAGTTTTGAGAGAGGATGATTATTTACTTTATTCATTTCTAATAAATTAGTAGGGAGTATTTTGCTCTCTGCGATTCACAAAAAAAAAAAATATTTTAATTTATTTTAGTTTAGATATTTTTATTTTATACATACAAATTTTATAATATAGATATTGAATAAAACCGAAAATCTTTACTAATCTGAATAAGTTTGGAAGGATCATCGGTAATATCTTTATAATAAATATACCAAATATTATGTAATTTAAATATAGAAAGATATGTCCAAACCGAAGTTAAAATATCGTTTTGTATATANAACTTTGTATAACAATTACATTATATTTAATTAAATAATATTTTTAAAACATAATCCCGCGTGTAACGCGGGTGAAATTCTAGTTTTTATTTATTTAGTATAACTGAAAATATTTAATAGTCCAAATCAATTTTGGAAGGATTTTCGGTAATATCCACAAATTTGTTATGTCGAAAATGATAACTTCCATAATATTTCGGTTAGATATTGTACATATAATTAAAGTTATGTATCTACAATATAAATAATATTCTAATAGAATTATCAATTGAGGAATTCCGTGAAATACCATAGAAAGAAGTTCAAATTCCAAAAATATCACTCCCAAAAGTTTCAAAAATACTACACATTCCAAAATGTTCCAAAAATACCACAAACATAAAAACTGAATTTTAAGGTTTTAGAATTTAAATTTGGGTTTGGGCTCACTAAATAGAGTTTAGAGTTTAGTTTTGAATGGGGTAGGGTTTAGTTTTGGGGTTTAGGGTTTAAATTTGAAGTTTTAAAGCTATTTCAATTTTTGTGGTATTTTTGAACAAAAACATTTGTGCGGTATTTTTAGAAAAATTGATATTTTTAGAACTTTTGGGAGTGTGTGGTATTTTTGTAATATACCTAGTTTCTTATAGTATTTTTGAGAATCTTCCTTATCAATTGTGGAAGAAAGTTCAATAATGTCTACAAATTTGTTATGTCAATTTTTATAAATAAAGATTTTTATAAATATTTGAAATTCATAGATCTAATACGAATTATAACCGTAATGTAAGTTAACGCCAATAAAAAAAAGTTTGTTGGCCAAACTCGTGACTTCGTATATACATGTATTTACCAATAGACATAACTCGTATTACAATTTATATATCGTTTAATATTAAATTCGGTTCTAAAATCGAAAGTGCAAGAAATCTTATTTAATTTAAATTATAATTGAAAATTCTGTAAACACAATTATTATTTTTACGACTATTAATAATGTAAAAGATATGATGTTTTTAAATCGTAATTTAAAATTTTAAAATTGATTGTATATAACTAATAAAGTTGGTGACAAAAAAATTAATAAAGTTTAAAATCGTAAAAAATATCTATTTAATGTAAAAATAAATGCCATGAGATATTTTGTCAACTAATTATAGATATAGGAAAAAAATAAGTCTGTTAAGATATTGTAGGATCAAACTGTTAAAAATATCTTTAATGATTATTTCAAATGTAAATATCTATTAATAGAATATTTAGTAAATAATTTAATCTAATTTATTGCGTAATTTAAAATATTTTATTGGTTGATTGTAAGTTTTGTAAAAATAAATGCTTTTATTTTAATTTTATTATTATATTTCAAATCTTTTAAATTTATACTACTAAATATGTATTTAAAGCTCATAAATTAAAATCCACAAAATTTTTAAAATAATACATTTGTTCGGATCCGACTTTTTACTATTATAAAATCTTTTTATTTAATTTTATGTATGTTATTATGTAGTTAAATCTTTTTGATATTAAAATCAATAAAATCTGAAATTTTTTGAAAAAGTGGAATTTGGAAGGATTTATGTTAAAATGACAAATTCGCTATTATTCAAACAAGAACTTTAAAATGTCTTACGAAATCTACTGTTATTGAATTAGTGATTTTTAAAAATCTCATGAAATTCACTATTATTGAAAATATTTCAGTGGATTTTTTTTAGTTAAAATTACAAAATCTAAGTAAAATTGTAGAGAATTTTAAAATAAATCATATAAAAATTCCTAATTCACCTAAAGTCACATAAAAACTCACTAATTCAAATCACTTCAAATCATTTAAAATATTTATTTAAATACACTCCCTAAATTTCCATACATGTACGCAGCACTTGACTAACTTTATTACCACTTTCTCAAGACTCCAAAATTTCATTACAATTTTAGATTCTCATTCATGGGTGAACTTTTGTTTTCAACGAAACGGACAAAGAAAAACCATGTAGTTAGTATTAATAATTAATTTTTATGTCAGGAAAAAAAACACAAAAAGAAGAAAAAGGTGTAATGGCGAAATGGTAAAAGAATCTTCGTTTGGCAAAGATTTTAGGTTTCTACAAAAGGTTGCACGCATGGGGCCTATTGTATCTAACATCATTTTCAAGATTATTTACATTTTCATAATTTATTTGAACAACTCTGTCGCATNCATTTAATTTGTTTTTTTTTTTTTTTTTTTTTGGGTTTACTTTTTTGACTACTGCGTCTGATTCTGACCGATAACAAAAAAATAGATATAGAAACAAATCATTACCATTTTATGCTCCACATAAAAATCCACTAAACTACACAATCCACAAATCTAACGGATGAGTGAGTGTTCCCTCCCCTGGCTTCTTCTTTCAGTCAAAACTCCCTTTTCCTCGGTCTCGCCAGCACAAGCTTAAAACCTGAACTTTCCACCCATCCAGTCTCTTTCTATGTTTAACAAATTGTTTTATGCTCTTTCACTCACCTGCTTGTTGCTTCTGATCCACTGGTTTAACCTGAACCGAAGCAGATGTAACCGTGTGAACATACGGAAATCCTGGTGGCACCATCTGATGTTGCTGCGTCTTCCCCATACCACCTCCTCCTTTTATGTTATTAGCAGCTGCTGCCGCTGCAATAGCTTTTGCTGGATCTGAAGTTGCCGTGACAGCTCCTGTGGTGCAGCCAGAGAGAGTGACAGTGGCTGCAGCTGCTCCTGCTCCTGCTCCTGCTCCTGCTGACCCTGGCTGTTGTTGATGTCTTTGAATGTAATAACTACCCGATGGAGATATAGTCATATGCTGCTGCTGCTGCTGTTGTTGTTGTTGCATATAAGGATTAGAAAAGAAAAGCTGAGCTTGCTGTTGCAACCCATGCTTTGGCAACTGTTGGTGCTGTTGTTGAGATTTGGATCCAGCGCTTGTCGTGGGGTTTCCGAGAACCGAAGGACCATTATTCCTTCCACCAGCAGACGATGCCACAGATGCAGACTGTAAATTCTTGGACGGCTGAGATGATGAGTGAGAAGCAGAAGAAACTTGTCCAGCTTTGTTCACAGCAGAGGATGTGGAAGCAGCAGTTGTTCTTGGGCTTCCGCTGGCGTTTTTTGAGACAGAAGACGTTGAAGGTGACCCAGCTAACATTGGTGGAGACGGAGCTTGGTTGTTGGTATTGCCTTGTGCCTGCTGCTGCATTGTTGAACCAGTAGCCATGGGCTTTGAGTTTGCTGCAAACGATATCTGTGATTGCTGGGGACGGCTTTGCTGTTTATGCGAGGAGGCGTTTCTTAGGGAAGATGCAGCAGCAGCAGCAGCAGACGATGATGGAGACAAAACCGAAGTAGACTGAGTTTGGGCATTATTTGTTGTCCTGGGTGAATTGTTTTTCCACTGAGGTGACTGCACCTGATTGCTGCTCGACTGGACAAGGTTTTGAGGAAAACCTGAATTAGCATTTGGAAACTTGGTAGTACCCGCAGGTGATGCAGTGATATTGTGATCAGGGAAACCACTACCGTTACTAGGCACAGGCCCTTTGTTTCTAGCAGCAGAAGCAGCGACTGAAGTTGCATACCGTTGCTGTTTCTGGAGATACATGGTAGTATACGGTTGCTGGGATTGATTACGTTGCATATGGTGTTGCTGCTGCTGCTGTTGTTGTTGATGATGGTGAGAGATCTGCATAGAACTGGAACTTTGTGGCAGAGCAGAACCCAGATTAAGCAAACGGGATGAGCTATCCACAATGCTACCGCTTGTTATAGCAGAAACAGATGCATCAGCTAAATCATGTTTGTTAGAAAAAGCAATAGACTGCCCGCCATTCACACTACTCGTTTTCCCTCCTCCTGTCTTCCTTTGTTCCTCAGTGGTATTAGCAGGAGCAGCGACAGACCCAGTTTTCCCATCTTCTAATGGAACACTGTAGTTCATTTTCTGCTGTGCTGCTTGGGCAGCAACTACCATATGATAACCTTGTCTTGCTGCTTCTGGAATGTTGTGGAACATAGCGTGATTTTGAGCAATTGATGACATGTTCAGGGCAGGACCAGTGTTAGCCCCATTGAATGCTGCAAACGTCATAGCATAACCCTGTGATTGAAACGAATCTAGACTAGCTTTTGAGACCTGCTGTTGTGACTTCTTTTCACCATGACTGCTAACAGATCCAACCACTCCACCACTTTGAGCTGCTGAACTCATCAAACCTAAGTTAGTTGGTTGCATTGGCATACCAAATTTCTGGCCACTGGAACGAGAAGCCCGGCTATCAGCAGTTGATGGGCTATCTTCCCCTACAATATCACTATGTTGAGTCGCATTTTCCCTGGGTTGCTGCCTCTGCTGAAAACTCAAAGGCTGCGAATGGACTTTATGAGATGGAAATCCTTGGGAATTCCCGTGACTGATGGCAGATCTCAGCTGTTGCTGGTTCTGCTGATGCTTTGGTGCAGCGGATGAACCAGCAGAAACACTACCGTTCTGATTGCTAGGAGCATGGCCTTGAAGCATTTGACCAGTTTGCTGTTGCTGAAGATGTGGAGCCTGGATCATTTGGGAGGAATAGAACGAACCGTTAAAAAATGGTATTTGCTGCCCATGAGCACCTCTATAAGCAGGTGGTGCACCAACATGTGCTGGGACTGGAAATGGATAACCATTATTCTGCAAGATGGCCATGTACTGCGTTTCATTGCCCGGCATGGCCGGATAGCTGAAGCTCATTGTTGGCGCACCAGTTGGAGTAGCTGATGCAGAACCATTTATTGAAGTTGAAGTAGTTGCTGCTCCAGAAGGAGGTGTGGTGCCACTATTAGGAGGTCTGACAGATGCGGCAGCAATTGTAGCAGCTGCATGAGGCTGTTGGCCCAAAGGGAAAATAAACGTCGGACCATGCTACAACAGAAGGGATAGAAATAAGCAGGCTAGAATGATGACAAAAAACTTGATATAAGAAACATACTAGATGGACGGCAAAGAAACTAACCAAGATGTTATTAGCTGCTCCCGGAGGCAGTGCTTGTTGTAGCAATATTTGATTTCTTTGAACTGTGTCTGAGCTTTTGGAAGTAGATTGCGAGTTCTTATCTGGAACAGGGTTGGAACTTTTGCCCAAAACACTACCCTGCAGTTCAGAGGGAGGCATGAGACTTAGATTGCAGGCCTTGGTCCCATACAATGGAGTTGAGCCAGCTGCTGCAGGCCAGAATGGATTCATCTTTGTGAATTGCTGATGAGATTGAATATTTCGAGCAATATAGCAGTGTGTAGCACATCTCTTTGGCCTCGGTTGATTAAATAGTAAATGCGGAGGAGGCTGCAAAGAGATCAAAACTTAAATCAGTAAAGAAACAGAAAAAAAGGAAGAAGATTTTCAAAATGGCACAATAATAAAGATTAACCTGCATTGCCGCAGATGATAAGGAATTAGTATCCGTAGGAACAACTCCTTGTGTGGGAGCCATGTATCTGTTTCATCACAGAGTTGTCCATTAGTTGAAGCTGAGAAAAAAATGAAGACTTGGCAAAGTTTCACTTGCTAAGATTACAAAATGCGTACCCCATTGTAGGAAGACCCCCAGTCCAGCCAGGTATTGACATATGGAGAGGTAAAGGGCTAGCTTGAGCTGGAAAGTTCAAAAAAAGAAGATCAATTAAAGCTTTAATAAACAAACAAACAAACAAAGGCAAACGATTAAAACAATGGAAAAAGGCTTACCTTTTTTATCAGGGATAGATAATTGTTGTTGCTGTAGCTGCTTCTGAACGTGGTGATTGTTCATTAAAGCCACATGATCAGATTTATCCAAGTCAAGTTTCAGTTCACAATTCGTAGTTGTTGACTTATTGGGCTCAGCTTCTGCCGCCATCATTCTAGGTTTCTTCTTCTCCTCAGGCTCAAGAATTGTGGCGTTACCTCCATCTTCCTTTTGCAGAGGCTTTGCTTCCTGATTCATGCATCAGGAGAGAATTAAAAAATAATAATAATAATTTAAAAAGGAGCAAAAAAGATGAAGATAAGNAAAATAAAAAAAAAAAAGAAAAAGTGTAAAATGATGAATATCACCAATTATCACGATGTTACCAAACAAAAGTAGGGCCCACTCACCGTTTCCACTTCCGTGACTTTAGGTTTAGCTTCTTCTGCCACACATTCCATCTCACCGCCTCTCTCCGATGAAGATCTAACCGGCGGTGGCGCCTGAATCGGTTGAAAACCAAACGAAAAAAATTAGGACGAAACTAAAAAAAATCACAATTTAACATAAAGAGAGAAACTGACACTTACCATCAGATCTATTTCGAACTTCTTCTTTTCCGGCGAACTCCTGCATGTATAAAAAAAAAAAAAAAACTCTTCTGAGGACCAAAATTGGGGAGAAAAACCCAAAAGAAATTAATAGTAGATTGAATGCTTACGATTTAGATCCTAAAATGGTAGCTCCATCACCATCAGATCTCAATCCAGAAGAAGATTCAATTTTCGGCAATATTGTATCATCTCTGGATATAGTGTTTTCTTTTCTCTCAGCTGATCTCGATTCTAACGACGCTTTACTTTCTCTCGCGGCTGACGACGGCAGCTGTGGACTGGCCGAATCCAATACAGAGCTGTTGTCTTCGGCGGATCTTGAGCTCTTCAGTTTATCACCGTAAGGAAGTTGACTCTTCGAAGGAGCTTCGGCTTCGGATTTAATGTTGGATGGTAAACTAGAGCTTTTCTCGTCTTCGTATTTGAAGTGTCTTGGCTTCTTTCTTTTAGGAGCTGAAACCAACAACAAAATTTGATACATCAAACTGAGAACATCTAAAAAAATAAGAAAAAACGAGTATAGATCTTTGTGAATGGAGATGCTTACCGATGGCAAAAACATTAGAAGAGCTCGAATTTGCAGCTAGGGTGATGGATGACTGAGGAACAGTTTGGTGATTTGATATCGGTGACGATACTCTGGATTTGACTTCTACAGTTGTTTTCGCATCTGCCTCCGCCGCCAAGTCGTTACCGGCGGAATCTTGTTTGGATGTCGCCAGAGGCATCCTCATCATGCCGTATAAAACCTCTGCAATCTCGATCTCGATCTCGTCCTGTACAGCCACCGGTGAAGATAACTTTCCCGATGATGACTTCGGCGGGAGCGGCTTCTGTTTTGTCCCGGAAGACTTCAACACATAAGCAAAATTTATTTAGTGAAGGGAAAAAAAAAGGTGTAGATAGAGAAGGAGATTGGAGGAGCAGAGATTTAACTTACCATCTTTTTTCTAACTGAAACGCTGGATGAAGTTGGCGATGTAGGAGCCGGAGGAGACGGTGACGCTAAAATTGAAGCCGGACTAACTCTAGCTGGAGACGTCGATACTTGCCGGTGGATTTGCTCGCCGGAAGCAAAAACACCACCGCCGGTAGAACTTGACGCCCATGATTCATGCGGTCTCTTTGTACAAGCTGCAAACAAACAAAAAGAAATTAGAAGAAATGAAAAGAGATTTGATTAGCGAGAGATATGTTTACATTGAAATTTCCACCTCTCTACCTGACCGAGCTTTTCTAGGTACCGACACGCCGATCATCTCGTCTGCGGCCTTCCACGAAGACACGAGAGGGGATATCGGCGCCGGAGAAGGTGACGATCTGAAAACTTTCGTCGTTGGTGGAAAGTTTTTTCTCTGGTGGTTATGGTGGTGGTGGTGGAGATTACCGATTCCCGTGTGGTGATTTGATAGAGATGACGAAAACGAAGCGGCGGAGATGTTGTTTGTCGGAGGGAGCATCTTCATCGAAGACGGTGGTCCTACGCCTCCACCGCTCCCATCATCATACTCTTCATCGTCGTTGACACTCTCTTCTGAGCTGTCGTCGCCACCGTCGTGTAAATTACCGTGTACCATCATTAATCGTTCTCCTCTTCTCCTTTTACTCCGGCTATTTAACCGATCTCTCTCCCTCTCCCTTTCTCTTTCCCTCTCCCTATCACGTTCCCGATCTCGATCCTTCTTCGTACTCCCACCTCGATCTCTCAGCCTCGCCGCCTCCGGTAACTCCACCGGACCTTCGTCCTCTGAAAAACACAGAAAACCCATCAAAATCAAACGGATAATCCCAGATCTGAAAAAAAAAACCTAGAAAAAAATGAACAAACAGATCAAACCTGGAGAATCTCTGAAACTTCCGGCTCTATGCCTCCGCCGCGACAAGCCATTTCCGGCCGCCGCCATGGGGACTCTTCTAGCTTCTCTATTCCTATCCATCGACTATAAAATACTGCTTCGCTTCCTTCTCTTTTTTCCACCTCTCGCTCTCTTTTTCTCTCTCTATCTCTCTCTCTCCTCTATCTCTCTAGTTGCTTCCCATTATCTCCTTTATTTGTGCTCCTCATAAAAGCAGTAGCGAATAGATCCACGGCTCATATCTCCTGCCGTAAAACTTTCCTTCTTCACCGTCGGTGTGAATAGATCCAACGGTCCCGTTCCGCTATATACCAGCGTGACAAAATCTTGGCCCTTCGTTTTAGAGATCTCACTTAAATAACCGATATTTCCTCTTTTATTGTTGTTTTTACCTTCACAATTTTCTTCTATTATTTTGTCATTATTTAACACAAAAAACGTATTCTTTATTTTAGTCAGCATCCATAGTAGGGCCCACACAAAAATGTTTACCTTATTTTTAGTTTATTTTTTATTTTGTTTCTTAACATTTCATTTATTTAAAAAATATTTTATTTCAGTTTTAATAATATTATTGCCAATGTGGCTCGGTCTCATGGTTTAGTGTCTTTAGCGAAGGCGTACTGCCCCAAGTTTAAATTCTTAGTAGATGTTTTGTAATATTTTAAATAAATATGTGGACAAAAAAATAAAAATAATATTATTATCNNNTAATGTAAGAAAAAATTAAAAATATTATCATTTTTATCATATTTAGATCCGTAAAATCTGATCTACAATCAGCTTATATAATAGAAATATATAACTATAATTACATTGATAAATTATATATAATATAAAAATTACTTTTTCAAAATATTAACTTTTATTACACACAAAATAAAAAATTTAGCGCTCATGTTATAACCTTTTCATGCTTTAAAAGGTCATTAAAGTCTCCATATATCATTATACATTTCCGATTATTTCAAAAGAACTAGAATTTCACTCGCATTACACGCGATGTTATGTTTTTATAATATTATTTAATTAAATATAATATAATTTTTTGTACAAATTTATGTG
>OVAV01000782.1:287-15948 GCA_900406375.1 Iberis amara | reverse complement strand
TTATGATTATGAGAGTCTATTATAATTCTTCCTAAACACTTCCGTGTTCTCTACTCTCATCAAATTTATCAATATACACATAAGTACATGTACTAAAGTTTGTCAATTACAATGTCTCTATGTCATCTTCTGACTTTTGATCATTGGTCACCAAAAACCTGAACTTCTTGTAGTCAATGTACTCAAAAAACTCAAGTCACTATCAGAAACGGACATTCAAGAATCAAGACCGTTTTTATAGTTCTGAGCTCACGTGTCACTTCAACTTTCAGACAATACGCACCCAAAAGTTTGGAAGAATCGGACAAAATCTCCATCCAAAGCTTAAATATTATTCTATTATAGTAAATTACATATTAAATTTCACTATCGTCTCTTTGTCTACATTTGAAAGATTCCAAAGCATTTTTACTGCATATAAACAACACACAAACATCTACACAGAGATGTTATGCAAACACATGCATCTTTGATTCAGATCTTGATGTTAAACTTAATCAAAAGAAGCCAAAGATGTTACCTAACAACATACATCTCCTGAAAATGATGTTTCATTCCAAGCTTCAATTTTAATAAGCTTATTAGAAGCTTTAAATCTAAAAATAAAGTAAGAGCAAAAAAAAAAGACAAAATAGCGATCTTGGAAATAAGGATCTATATATATATATATAAAGGGCAATGTCATTGACCATGTATTGATTAGATTCTAACTTCCAAAACTAAGTAAATAACTTAAAACTTACAACAACAAAAAAACAAACAAATCTGCATACATAAGGATCATTATGTTCTTCCTACAGAGACCTATTATCCCAGGATTCTTGATTTTCTTATAAACCAAACAAAAACACAATAGAACAAATATATACTTCCATTGGAAAAGAACAGCAAGCAGGAGCTATGCTAAACTGTGTATTATCCGGGGTTTTTGATATTTTCTTGCAATCCCCATAGACAAAGAATAGTAGCAAAAGAGATAGAGATCAAAGACTGTATTTTCTTCTCTTCTGTCATCAAGGCCGATCCTGATAAATATTAGACCTAATACGGAAAAAAAGAGGCCTAACTAGGCCTGGGAAAAAAGACCGGAACTGAAGTCGGTTTCGGTTCCATCCAAACGATGGGTATAACCTAATATTCAAACATATATATATATATATATATATATATATATATACTTATATTTTGGGTTAGGTTTAGTCACTTATCATATTATATTATCAGGTACTTTTAGTTGTATCAGGTATTTTATTCTATTATCTGGAATTTCTCGTTTTATCGAGTATTTCTCGTTTTATCGGGTAGTTTATTCTATTATCAGGTACTTTTCATCTTAAATTTTTGGATATTTTATTCTAGTATCGGGTACTTTTTTATAGGGTATTTTTTGTTATCGGGTCTGAAGTACCCGAAACCGATTAAGAACCAACAATTTCGGGTAATTTCCGATTCCTCTAACATAGAACCGAACCGATTGAAATCAACCTAAACCGATTAAGAACCGATTGAAATCAACCTAACGAGACATTTATATGTAACAATTAATAGTACTCATGAGTTGCACAAAAATCAACTTAAAAATAAGACAAGGAAAAAAAGAAGACAAAAAAACATGAGGCACAATCCCTATGTTTCACATGTGTTGGTTCATGGCCGGGCTTGTCTGTCATATTGGTTATATGCATAGCTATATATAGTACCAAAAGAAGATTCAAAGAGAAAGGCAGTGTACTCCATATGGTAGGTTTTGAGGCACAGAACTTGCTGCAATGTATCTTTCCGGTGGTGGTTTAAGCAGAGAGGATTGTAAAAGGTTTCCAGAGTTGTTATCGACAGGGCCCTTACTATGAAACCTCGCAAAACGGTTGATAACTGAGAATATTTCCAAATCCTCAATTTCACATCTTATGTCTGCTAGTGACTGTATTTTCTCCTTGTGACGAATCATTTAGAGGTATTTCATCAAGCATAGATGGAAACTGCATGTTATTGTTACCTCTCTTCTGGACTGTTGATGTACGTGGGTCTACGAAATCTTGTTGAAGTTGTTGCCGTTTTTGTAACTGGAAACATTTGTGGCTGGAACTCTTGAAGCCTTCTTTGGAAAGAACACTCACCACTAGAGGCTTCAGTTACTTCAGACCTTTGAGAATTTGTTGTCAGGGTTGGACTACCTACATAATTACTATCTTGCTGGAACTTGCAAACAGACGAACCACTTGTGCTTATAGTGTTCATTTTATTATAACCTAATGATACAAACGAAATGTATATTGAAGATACTAGAGATCAATACTCACACAAAGTACAAATCTCCTTCCCAAATGTATAGAGTCTAGCAAGAATCAACTCTAAAACAACTTGAGCTTAACAAGAGCTAAGAACAGAATGACTAGAGAGAGATTACAACAAATGATCCGATATGAAAATGAATGAAATGAACCATTTCCTATTTAATCCTCTGTTTCCACTGTGTTTCTTCTGTTATTTCCGTTAAAACTGCCTAACAAACAATTTGAACTTGCCACTCTTCAAGTAACACGTGGCACCTAAGCTTTCACCAAACAACACATGTTGATGTACTTCGGGGGAAAGAAGTGGTAATTCTATATACAACTTGTATCAGATGTTGATGTACTTTGTTTTGAATCAACGGTTGAGGATGATGGGTTGAAGATCGGACGGTGATGGTTGCTGAGAAAAGTAAGAACTAGATAAACTTCGTATCATTTAAAGCGCGTGGTAATTGGTTTTTCGGTTTACTTCACACGCTTTAACCAATGCGTGGATTTTCTTTATCGATCTACCCTTATACTTTAATCGATGCAATTTATTTTCCCCTCAATCCCACAGTCATAATCAGAATAATTTTAACAATCTTTGTTGAACAATAAAACCAAAATTGCTTCAAATCAAAAATAATATTAGGATTCAACATTTCGAAATATGAAGAGTATACAAAACCATACAGATAATAAGCTTTCTCCAGCAGAGCTTGCAACATTAGTCTCATTACAAGCTCGATATGGGGACCGAAACAGAGAATCTTGAAGTTCCTTTCACATTTCCATCTAAAGAAAAAGAAAACAATCCAAGATTTCGGATTTCAGACCTTTTCAGATATCGAGTTTAGGTTTTGTTCCACATTTCATTTCAGAAAAGAACTGACCTTTTAAGAAATTGAGATTCCAGAAGAAATTCTAAGGTTAGAGTCTGCTCCTCCACTGATTACACTGTCTCCTTTCCACCAGTCAGCAGATAAAACCTTTGAAAACAAGACACAGTTTCAGCCACGAAAACAGCTTAACAATAAGAGTAGAAGATGAGGTTTGTATCTACTGTACCTTATCCTTATGTGTATCAATAACTGACAAAGGCCACTGCAAATATGGAGGTAGAAAATTAGTTTCAATAGGTGTGTACAACGATAAGGAGCGAGTATCTGTGTGTGTAATTACCGCGGTTCTGAGATCCCAGAGCATGATTTTTCCGTCATACGATGCAGAAAGCAAATGAAACCAAGAACTTTTGTGCCATTTACAGGCGGAAATCCATGACGAGTGTGAAGAGAACTGAAATACAGGAGCGGATGTTCCTACATAGTAAAATCGCATAATTAAAACACCGGTCTAGTAGTGATTATAGTTTGACTCAGCTGTATGGATCTCTCACCTGGCTTACGAGGATCCCATACCCTAAGAATCGGATCTGAGCCACCAGCAGCTACAAGTGAAGAACCTTCACCGCCAACATCTACCGTGTTGAGAGCTTTTCCACAGAACTACGAATAGAATACAAACAAACTCTAAGCTATGTACCTATATTTATGAGAAAGAAGAGTGACAAGGCATACCAAATTCAAAGAGTCTTTCCCTGTCTCAACATCCCATCTTCTAACGGAATGGTCCCATGAAGAGGAATAAATTACATCATGCTCTGGCCAAACCACCGACGAGACACACTGTGTGTGTCCAACAAATGTACTCACCGCTTCTCCCTGTAACAAATTCAATATGGTTATTGCTAGCAGATGCTTCAGCTGAGGAATTTAAATTGTTAGAGCTAATGTTTTGAGGATTAGAGTGTGTATGTGTGTTTGCACATCATTCAGCATCAAATGTGGTTACCTCTGACTGAGATTCCTCGATTTGATTATTCCCTTTTCTTTTCTTCACTGATACTGACTCCCCTGCTGAAGTAGATTCACTTGTGTCCCATAAATTGATCGTGCAATCCCATGAACTTGAGCAAACCTAATTACATTATACAGCATAAAAGCAGTGAGCATGATGAAATATTTAGCAAAGTAGTCCCACTTGCAAAAGACAAGTTAAGTGCAAGGGGAAACAACAAACCATGTTCCCAGATTTATGAGCTGCAACACTTTGCACTGACGCCTTGTGCCCACGCAATATCTTGTAAGCCGTAACTTTTGTTGCATTGTCAACAGATCCAGCTGTATCAACCTTTATACAGAAAGAAATGAGTTGACAGGAGAATTAACTTTTGGTTATATAGTATTCATGTTTACCTTGAACAATCTCAATGTCCGATCTTTAGAGGCAGTGGCTACAGTAGCACTCGCAGCATCTGGATGCACGAATCAACCCAAATAGGAAAGGAAGTGACCGGTGGGTGAAAAAGATAAACCTTCCTGTTAATGTTATTTGCTGGTATAGAACATACATAGTATAAATTTCTCATACTATGTTCATACCTTTGGAGTTAACAAAAGCAACAGACGAGATTGCCCCACTGTGACCTTCTAAAATGTGTGTACAAGAACCAGCAGCACTCCATATCCTTATCAGGAGAAAAATTGAAAAAAATCTAAGATTCTTGCAAATGTTGAAACCAATAGACAAAACAGAAGATAAACATATGCATACAAGATATAATAAATGAGTCTCATGATTACCTTCCTAAACCATCATAGCAGCCGGTCAAAATGAACCTGCAGATAACAGCAACAAAATGAAGACAGCCACTTACATAACATCTAAACACAAAAACAATTGATTATCTTAATCCTCTAAACCATGAAAATACTGGATCCGCAAAATCCACAGTATTTACATGCAAATAATAGTCCCAAGAACAATCATATGGCTGTCGAATACACTAACCCTTTACAATTCCATATGGCATCCACCAACAACATGTGGTAATGCAGAGAATTGACTAAGAATTAACTAACCAAATCACTTGCGCAATAGAAAGAAAAAAAACACGTCAACTTATATGGCCATTCTACACCAAATAGTAACGCACTAGACATTAGAAGAAAATACCTAGATGAAGAGCCATCAACCGCACTGACCCAGTCATCATGCAATGAAGGTTTTTCCTCCTTCCGTGGTGTCACAGCCCTTATGTACTCGATTTCAAGTGTTCGTTCCTGTAAGAATCCACAATTTAACTAAGTATATATTCCAAAGACAAAGAGCTATGCATAATGTACACAATGCAACAACCACCACACTGAAATTAACAACAATTTTCTGTCCCTCAAGAAATGAAGAATTGCTGTATTAGGATTCAAAACATTACCGCCGATATTCCCTTGGCCAGAAGAAACTGTTCTAGTGACATTCGAATAAGCTCCCCATCGACCAAGAAGTCAAATGGCTCTGCTTTCCACTCAGGATTTTCTATTCATCGAAAGATAAGCTTATGAGCGTTAGCGCGAGAATCAAATATCCGAAAGAGAGTAAGAAGAACCTCATAGATGAACAATACAAAAATCTAAAGCTCTATAACTACAAACAAATGTCCTAAAAAACACTAACGATTATACGAACTTAAAGCTAACACAAACAAGCACTAGCAAGCAAAGAGAGAGTGAGTGTTCTACCGGATTCGAGTATAGAATTGACAACGGAAGAAAGACCGAAACGAGTAACATTGGAAGGGATGGCGACGGATGTGACCGGAACTCTAAACGGAGAGTCAAGCTTTGTTACAAACTTCACGTGAAGTCTCCTAGATGCATCTTCTCCTTCGACATCCATTTTCGCCTCCAACTTCTTCAATCGCCGGTTATAGAGCAAGATAAAGAAGAAGAAGACACGGAGAAAAATTAGGGCTCTTGTTGAGTGAAACAAAAACCCAGCAGGGTTTAAGCCTTAATGCAATAGACTCCCTTGGCTATGTCCGGTTTAATTCGGTTCGACCACTAAGATAAGATCAATTTTAGGCCCAATGGACCCTATCCCAGGCCTCGGCCTTTTTCCGTGAAAATAAGTGAAAATTTAAAATGACACGTGTCAAAAGGATAGAGCATTGTCACGAGATCTTTATTTGCTCGGTCGTGAATTTATCATTCCCTTTTGCCTCTAATCATCCGATTACGCTTATAAATTGGGACGACAAATCTCACACTTCCAATATCTCTCTCTCTGGATCGAGGGGTTTAAGCCGGGTTTAATCGCATCTCTAGCCCTAGAATTTGGCGCCTTTCTACTTCAATTGTGTTCCTTGTTTCCTCCGTAAGCCATAAATTTCTCCTAATCTTACTCATTCGCTAGGGTTCTTCGCTTCTACCTACCGGAGTTTGTTTGGTCCGTGATTCTGCTGCTCCGGGGTTAATTCATTGGGGAAGTCTTCTTCTCCGGTAAGCATTTCGTTTCCGTTTAACGGATTCGTTTTTAATTTGTCCGCTCTTATGTCGTGAATTGTAATCGCTGAGTTTCTAGGGTTTTGCTGGGAATGACAATTGTTTTTTTTTTCCGGCAAGAATCAATCTTTATTAAAGTTAGTATTGGGAAACTGCGGTTTTGTGTGTCCTTGGTTCAATTTCTGTTTCAGCTCATTGTCGATTCTGAATTTTTTTTCCTTTTAGGGATTTAAGGTACCGAGATGAGAACTTCCTGGGAAATGTAGTTTTGTTCTCAAAGGAATGCGCTTTTCGTTGGGTTGATTCAAGAAATGGTTCTATATGTTACGCTTTGTAAAGTTGTAAGAAGGGTTGAATATGACCAATGGAGGCGGGGAGGGTGGAAGTGGGAAAAGAAATCTGTTTCGTGGCAATGATTTTGCGTACGCCCTAGCTAGAATGGCCGTTGCACAGATATGTGAGAGTGCTGAGATTAACACTTACCAGGAATCACATACGAGCGAAGGTGTGAGGTTCAGTTCTTTTCAACAGTCTGCTCTTGAAACACTAACAGATGTAGTTATCCAATACATCCAGAGCATTGGGAAAACTGCACAGTTCTATGCTAACGTAGCTGGTAGAGTAGAAGGTAATGCTCTGGACATTGTTCAAGCACTGGAGGATTTGGGCTCTGGGTTAGGTTTTAGCGGTGCTCCTGATGTTGAGCATTGTCTTACTGATTCTGGTGTAGTCAAGGATATTATTCGCTATACAGGAGAAGCTGAGGAAGTGCCGTTTGTGTATTCTCTTCCTCGGTTCCCTTTCAACAAAGGAAAAAGACCAGCTCCTAGCTTTTCTGTGATTGGAGCAGAGCCTCCAGATGAGCATATTCCTGTATGGCTTCCTGCATTTCCTGAAACCAAGATGTCTAACGGGACGGTGGAGAACAATATAGAAGGGGATGCGCAAATCAAAGAAAATGGACTGCCTTTTTCGAGTATGCAGCAGGCTATCAATGTTGATAGGTTAAAAGTTCAGAAATCCATGGATCAAAAGGATGTTCAGAAATCCATGGATCTAAAGGATGTTCAGAAAACCATGGATCAAAAGGATGTTCAGAAACCAACAGAGGAATCCGAAGTTAACCCATTCTTAGCTGCACCAATTTGGGTTGGAGAAAAGAATGTGCCGCCTATGTTTTTCCCGACACAGCTTACAAATGAAGAAGTTGACATTAACCATGTTCCTGAGAAACATATGAGCAACAGCAATCGTGTTCCAGCGCCCGAGGCATATACCGCATCGGATAAGATCAATGACAAGAATAGTTTAGCTGAAAAGGAGAATGGAGAGGAAAAAGATGGTGCAAGAACACAACGAGCTTTGCTTCGTTTCAAGATTGGGAATCGAAAAGCCTCTGCATCTCGGACAATACAGCAGAGTTTAGAGGAAAAAGGTTGGTTTGAAGAGGATAGAGAGACGCTGGAGAAGAAGGTAGAACGTGTAGAAGAGCGCGAAAGTATTGACACAGATGTAAAATAGGTATTTTGTCATTTAGATAATGTAGACGGAATATCTTTGCATCCTGAATTTAGTGATAGTTTGCAATTGAATACGTGACTTTTAGGGAAAGAGATATTCTTTTTAAATCAAATGGAGATGCAATATCCTCAATTCTTATGAAAGTTGATTCCTTTAGGTGTGATCAGAGTTGGTAATTCATATGTGATTGGAAGAGAAGTTGGCGCTGAATTATTCTTCTTAATGTGTTTACAACACTATTAAGCTGTATCTTGAGTTGAGTCTTTACATAAACAATTAAGAAACCACATTTTCTCAACTCTGTAAAATGGAAGATTACATTTACAAAAATCTACGTGATGATTAATTAGGGAATATTAGCAATGGAAAAGCTGCAACCTCAGCTTGCTACAACTTCACTTATCAAATCTTTGAAGATTAGCCTCTCAATGTCTAACACTAACCCAGGTGTCTCTCCTTGAATGTCCTTCCAGTTCATCCCATGGCTTTGCAGGTCCTCCCAAATGAGGTCTTTATCATCCTCATCCAAGATACATTTCGAGTTATCTTGTAATCTATCAATTTCCGCACATAGAGTATGCAGAAGTTCTTTCCCTCTTGAACTTTTTTCGGTTATCCTGCACGGGCTGACTGATGATAGTATGGGTGGTTGCTTCGTACATCCTTCTGCAGCAAACCTTCGAGCTAAGATCATGTTGATGGTGTCAAATATGAGCTTCCTCTTGCTTCTCTCTATCAGGTTCACTGTGTCTTTATGTTTGTTGTCCTGTACACTCACATTACTCGTCTTGTTCTGTTCTAGGACAAAGAAAAGGCTCGGGTTAATCGGTAGGTGTACTTGGTGCAGCTGAATGCTTATCATACTGTAGTCAATATCTCTTAGAAGCCCTGATGCTAACAGTATATCTGCGATGTACTTGTGGTCTGCATTTTGTAGTTCAGTATTCTCTTCTATAAGTTCAGCCTCAGGCTGCTTTTGACTCACGTTAATCTCAGGCCACACAATCGATCTACATAAGTTGCTATGCTTGTTCATCCTATGGACCTCTTCAGAACTTAGAACATCATCATCTGTGGCAAGAGGAACAGTGAAGGTTAGAACCTCAAAAAATTCCAAATTTGCATTCTATTTTACATATGTTGTGGATAATATCAATGACTCACCTCTAAAGACAATGGATATCTTCTTCACAGGAGATGGTGAGTCATCTTCGTCGAAGGCTACATCAAGAACTGAAACTGGACTTGGTTGCTCCACTGTAACTTTCAGAGGTTTTGGCAATGACCTCATTCCCAAGTCTGGACTCTGCATTTTTGATAAACAGATTAGATTCAGTGAAACATGTACTTGTGTGTTTGGGAGTAAAAAAAAGTCTATACCATCTGCATTGAGGTAGCCTGCTCGGTGATGTCGCTGCTTCTAACCTCAATGTCAAAGTTAGAGGCTAAACTTACGGTGCTATCAGATCTTATACTTCTCAAGTCACTGCTTTCGTCACTTAAACGGTCTTCAGAAACTCGAGATTTTGTCCCTGGTTTCCTTCTCGGGGAGGCTGACTCACTCTGTTGCTTACTGAGTTTTTGTCTCTGGATCTTATTTGGTTCTGGTTTTGGAGATGTTGGTCTAGACAACACTAGCTTATTTGGCTGTGTTCTTGGGCTGACATTCGGCTTCTGTCTCTCCCCTGACTTTGCCATGTCCCTTTTCATTGTGGAATCTGTCTTGCCTTTGAAAAGTTCCGGCCTCTGGGTCACATCCATAGCGCGCTGCTTCCTCGGAATGACGTTCTGGCTTTGCCTCAGGTTCCCAACCTTGACATTTGGTAATGTAACATTCCTCGGCAAAACAGATCCGGGACCAGAAATGCCTGTCTCATTGTATACTGGAGCCACCGTGGTTTTGGTCTTGGACGACCGGATTGTAGTAGATGAAATTGGTTGATCAGTTCTCTGCATAAAGTTGGTTGAACTCAGAGTTTTGTTGTTTTCATCTTTACTTATCAAGTGCTGTGTCTTCTCCATTGCTTCAAGTATTTGCTTTAGCGCTCTGATATCTTTCTCTGACTTGTTGAACTCAAGCTGCGAAAGCCGATTCTGTATCTCACCATAAATTGTCGGCGTTGTAGCCTTTGCTGCTTTGACTTGGGACTTGGCACCATCCTCTTGCGTCCCTGGAGCTGCTTTCTTAGCAGGCATCATCTTTTTCATTGAATCAAAACTTCTTGATCTTCGTAGATCTGTTTCCATTCGGGTAATTGGCCTTGGGGAGTCACAGAATCGATTATCTCTCTTCTGATTGTTCTCAAACTTGTCTGGAATATCTTCAAGACCCATCAATTTTGCAACGACACTAGATGATGTTCTTTTGTGATCTGTTAGAAGCTCTTGTGGCTCTGGTACAAAACTAGATCTTGCGCTCCTGAAGGAAGTTGATCTACTATCTAACGACAATCTTGGTGTCTCTTTCACCTTAGCTCCTGTCTTTCTTGTCTCCCTCTCATCATAAGAGAACCGAGGACTGTCTTTCAGCTTCACTACTCTCTGTCCTTCATTAGCTCTGGCTGATTGAGGCTGCTGAGACAATGCCTCTTCATGTCTGGTTCTTGTCTCCTTATGCATAGAGCTTTTCACGAGCTCCCTTAAATCACTCGGCTTCTTTAAACTTCCCCACCTCGGAGAAGGTTGTTCAAACTGAGAAGGTGTAGTGCTTATATCTGCAGATGAGAAGCTTGAGGAGCATGGTGAAGAAGAAAACGACAACCTCGAAGACGGTTCAGAGGAGATTCCTCTCTGTTTCTCCTTTAAAGCTTTCTTCTTCTTACTCTTCTCCTGCAATTTCAGTAAAATTCACCTTTAAAAAATCCATTGGAAACTTATGTCTCTATTGGCTATAGACTCTTACCATTTCCTTGTTATCCGTTGATATGTTGGTATCACCAACATTGCCACTTGTTTTGCCTACCAAAAAAAACCCAACCAAAGTTAGAGATGTTAGAGACTATGATCATAAAAAGACAAGTCATGTTTCTTTCATCTTTGTGGTCCTAAATTCCAAGATTTGGTATCTTAGTCAGAAACAGGAATACAGAGGCCATTGAAGACTAAAGAGAGAAGTTACCTAAAGGCAGAGACTTGAGCTCATTTATGGTGGAAGCTACGCGTCTGGCCGGACAATGTTGCCGGTAAAACACCTGAAAGATTCCATTCATACATCCAATTTGTTTCTTCAGATTTGGATTCTCATCTGACAAGTTATACAAAAGTTTAGCCGACATCTTCTTCTTCTTTGTGTTGTTAGCTTTGGTATTTTTGACTCTAAAACACTTTAGAACTCTGAGATTCTCTCATATCAAATCTCCAGTTTTCTGTTATCTTCTCTGTTTTATGTCTCAGAAACAAGAAGACAAAGAAGAAGACTACATTAAGAGAAAGGCAAAGCTACTTTGTGAAGTTATGACCAGACAAGAAATTAGGTTTCCATGTATCTGTTATCTTGGAAGGGTTACTTGAAGAAGAAAGAAGAGAAGAAGGAAGAAAAAAAAACAAAGACTTTTTCTTTATTGTGGTCTTTGAGACAAGTGAGAGTCTGCAAAAGGGCAAAGAGCAAAGAGCAAAGAGCTTTCTCTACAGTTATATAAAGAAGCTTTTCAAGCATATAAAAAAATCATCGTTTATGTAATTATTATGTATGTACATGTACATACACATGTGTGTACTTTGTAATACGTGCGTATATCCGTAGATTTATACATGTAAGAGAATGTATTTGATTTGTTTATCTTTTTATAATTTTTTACAAAATTAGAGAAATTTCATTAAATATCACCCAAAAAAAATTAGGTGGTGAACATATGTACCACACAATCTCAAATATTCCAAAAATATTATTAAATTGTTTTTTTTTCCCAAAATACATTAAACATAAAATTTAGATTTTAAAGGTTTAGAGTTTAAATTTTTGGGTTTGAATTCACTTATTATAATTTAGGGTTTAGTTTTGAAAAAAATATAATTTAATTTTACGGTTTATATTTAGATTTAAAATTTAAATCTATTAGAATTTTGTAGTATTTTTGTAATTTTCTAAAAACAATTTAAAAATGTGATATTTGTAAAACATATCTATTTTGTGGTATTTTTGAGAAAATTACAAATTTTTATGTGGAAAATAAATTGCTTTGGGAATAATGAGATATCTATTTTTTATGCATCTTTGATGAAAGTGATGCACATGAAAGCACAAACCAAATTTTAATTCAAAGGAGTAAAAAGTTACAGTCTATATCACCTTTTACATCTTTGTTTTATCATTTTTTTTTTACCCAATTGTGAATTATCTATGTTTATTGATTTCTTACAAACAAATTAGTTGGTACAATTAATAATAATTAATAAACAGAGAAAAGAAATAATAAATCGAAAGAAAAAAAAGTTTCCTTACACATCCATGTGGACAAAATAATGTGGGTGGGTCTCTTAAGTCTTTGGTGCCCCTTTACATATGCATGTGGAGTTTGTCAGAGATACACAGCATAATTTTTCATTTTCAAGCATATATATATATACACACATATATATGATTATATGTGTATATATATACAGAAAATCCTATTATAAAATAATAATGAGGTAATCTAGATTCCTATGACCAAAGACAAAATGGAAATTTTAGTGATTATTCTTTCAAAACATTATTATTTTTATAAACTAACTTACAAATTTTATAAAACTTTTATATACGTTTGTAACCTCTTATAAATTTTATTTTTAGTTTGTTTACAAACCGTTTTACTAAATGTTTATAAGACAATGTAATTGTGAGATCGATTTCTAAACAGTAATATTTTTGAAATTTAACAGAAAAGTCTTTGGGGTATATTTGAAAAGTTCCAAAGGAAGAAAGCTTGCATGATATATTGATATTGAATTGGTGGGTCTTACAAAATAATGTTTTTTGAACTTCACCAAGGATACTTTTTTCTTGAAAATAACTTATTTTGTAAACTTTTTTATATCCGGATAATTCAAAGGATCACACCAAAGGGTTTCATTTACAGCACGACATAATGGGAAAAAAACTAATTTCTATTTTATTTATCAGACTATTTGCAAAGGAAATAAATATTTACTTTTGAATGACATAGAATTTTGTTTCACTAGAATCCATTATTAATTGAGAGAGTTAAACTTGTATCTTGTGTAGATTACTTACTTCTGTTCAACTATGTGCTGTGAAGAAAAAGATCTGAATACTGAAAATATAAATAGTGATTTGTTTGTGTGAACGGAGATATGGCGACTAGGGTTTCTGATGGCGTGGTGACTACGGACCTGATCCAAGACGAGTTGATGGACGATGTAGGAGTGAAGATACGACCGACCGGCGAGCCACCTGACCCGAAGCCCTCGTGGGCTCAGTTGGTGACGAAGAGAGGAGGAGGAGGGGTTGTAAACCCTAATAACGCGATTGATTACAGCTTTGTTACCGAGAGAGTACAATTATCTTTCCCTGATGGAGAGGATGGTGAACCGGAATTAATCATTGGAGAGGAAGTCATAACGGCANCGCGATTGATTACAGCTTTGTTACCGAGAGAGTACAATTATCCTTCCCTGATGGAGAGGATGGTGAACCGGAATTAATCATTGGAGAGGAAGTCATAACGGCGATGCAGGATTTGTGGAAGAACTGCATGATTGTTAAGGTTCTAGGGCGTAACTTACAGCTTACGTTATTAACAAGACGGTTACGGGAGTTGTGGAAACCGAAAGGAGAGATGTTTGTGGTGGATTTACCAAGGAACTTCTTCATGGTTCGTTTTGGCGACGAAGAAGAGTACTTAGCAGCTCTAACAGGAGGACCATGGAGAGTGTATGGAAATTACTTGTTGGTGCAACGTTGGTCACCTTCCTTTGACCCTATGCGTGATGATATCATTACTACCCCGGTGTGGGTTAGGCTACTGAATTTACCATTTACATTCTATCATGAAGCGATTCTAATGGCTGCCGGTACCGGGCTCGGGAAACCAGTGAAGGTTGATTTAACTTCGCTTCATGTGCAACGAGCTCGATTTGCTCGAGTGTGTGTTGAGGTTGATTTAAAAGCTCCGTTAAAAGGCTCTATAAGAATCAATGGTGAAAGATACTTGATTGAGTACGAGGGACTCTCAAACATTTGTCCACGTTGTGGAATCTATGGTCACATGGCTCATGGGTGTCCTAAGGAGCTAGGGGAAAAGATGGCGGAAGTGATGTTACAAACAGTATCTAATACTGCTGTTGAGAAATCGCCGGTATTAAATGATGGTTTTACGGAAGTACGGCGATCGGCTAGAAGGGGTGACCATCGCTTGGAGAAACCCCGTGAATCAGGCTCGGTTTTAAGTGGTGGTTTGCAAGCCAGCTCCTCGGTACGTTTAGGTACGGGAAGGAGGGAGAATGCGGTTAAGGAGGGTGTTAATGATGTTGGTGTGAGGAATCTATCTTCTGTTGATCATTCGTTGAAACCTATTAATGGCCCAAATAGATTTCAGAATCTTGCGACAGTTGAGTTGGTGCCAAAGCTAAAGAATGACCAAGGGGCTAAGCGACTTGAAAAGGAGAATGTTACACCTCAGGCGATGTCGAGTAAAGAGAGTTTCACGTTTGGAGGTAATGATCGTAATAGCTTGGGGGGTTTCTCAAGTAAGGCTGACACGAAAGAAGGCACAAGGAATAAAGGTAATGCTACCCAAAGACAGTCGGGGAAGGGTATAGGCCGTAAGACTCAATTTATGCCGAGTCGTGGGTTAGTCTTTGGACCGGTACATGGGGAGGTGGAGTTGTCTCCGTCGGGCAAGAGACTCAGAGTGGATAATTTTTTAGCTCCTAGGATTGATGAAGGGAATGCTAATGGTAAATCTTTGGTGCTAATGAATGATACGACGTTGAATGTTGTCGGTTCAAATATAGATTTGGCGATGAATAATCCCGAGGGTGTGGATGTAGTACAAGTGGATTCACCTTCAAGTACGGTGAATCAAAACTTGGCATAGGGNNNGGATGTAGTGCAGGTGGCTTCACCTTCAAGTAAGGTGAATTTAAACTTGGCATAGGGGTTTTCCCCGGTAGTTTATCTTTCAATCAAGATTGTTATAATGAATCTACTATTTTGGAACTGCNCTGAAGAAGCAAAGTATAGATGTTCTTGCCGTCTTTGAAACTCATGCTGGTGGAGATAATGCAAGAATGATTTGTCAAAGCCTTGGTTTCGATAATTCCTTTAGAGTCGATGCAATTGGCCAGAGTGGAGGTATCTGGTTGTTGTGGAGACAGGATATTGGTGATTTGATCATTAAGGGCTCGACTGCCCAATATATACATGCAAGAATTCAATGGGGTGAAGAATGCTTGCATGTGATTACGGTTTACGCAGCTCCATCAGTTAATCGCCGAAGTGGTTTATGGTTGGAGTTGAAAACACTTCTTGATGATATAACGGAGCCGGTTCTAATTGGTGGAGATTTTAATACAATTTTAAGG
>OVAV01000781.1:0-15951 GCA_900406375.1 Iberis amara | reverse complement strand
AATGTTTGATAGTTCTGCTCTATCAGTGATCTATAATTTCCTTGCCTTTGACATCTGTGAATATGATTCTTTTGTATTTGTCCCTTCCTGTTCTATCTGCTTCTTGAAATGACAGAATTTTAAATATAAAAAAACTTGTTTCTACTTTTTGAAGGATCGGAGCTGAATGCATTACTTTGGGGAATACAATTTGAATGGAGCTTAGGATACCGAAACGTAGTCTTTGAAGGAGATAATCTTACAGTTGTCAAACATGCTGCATCATCCTCGTATTAATTTGCGACTACAATTCTTATTGGAAAACATACATGATTGGAGATCTTCCTTTCATAATGTTCAATTCACTCATAAAACTAGAGAATCTAATTATTGTGCAGATACTTTATGAGACGACCCGACCATTGTAGAAGGATAGACTCGTAACTTTACAAACCTTATAACATAAAAATCAACTTTATTTCTATAAAATCCTATAAATAACCAAGGTTTTTAACCAACCGAAAATCCGATTACCGATTCCAATTGAAATAATAAGAAATAATAAAACGTCTTAAATTCTGAAAAGTCAAACTAGAATACCCAAACCAGCACTACTCCGATTTAGACTCCGTCAACTCATTACGTTCACTTGAAAAGATAAATAGGAAGAGAGTAGAGGTAAGTAAACTCATGGGGAGAGCTTACTCAGCGAAGGGGGATCCAAGAACGCACAATCACTTACAAACTTCTATCAATCAACCACACAGTTTAGACCTAAATCAAGCATTTAGTTTCAAATACGTGAACCTAGAGCCCACACATACAATATCATACAAGGTCCCTACGCAGCATAAGCGGTTGACCCGCCTAAAGACTCTACGTAGGGGGATCAACCTTCCACCTCACAGACGACTACTCATAGAAAGCGTCTGTTAGCGCACCAGTACGAGGCCCTTACCAGTGTCCCCTTGCGTCTAGGGTATCATGACCGACTGGTAAGCCAAGAAACCATAACAGTTAGCTGAGCCATCTCACAACGCCAGAAAGTTATTCCCTTCTTGGAACTAGATGCCCTGCATCTACATTCCCGGACGCCACCGTATCCACCCGTTACCAGATGACCTGAAACACCATACAACATAGATAGTTCGGTTCCATTCCGATCTAGATGCACAACATCTTACTTTCATGTCAAGGTTGCCACCTGTTACGATGTTTCAAGATTGATGTCAAACAACATGGACTAACACTTAACATGCTCAAACAATATCCAATTTACATCCATAACCTACAGAATATTCATTGTCTTACATAATACACAAAAAAATAGTCAACCAGATATACAAGCAGTGAGATTTAACCAAAGACTAACATAGATGAGAGAAGTAGAGTAAGAGAATGAGAGTTTTTAGACATGTCCCTCATCTTAGCCTTGGTTTGGAGATAGAAAAGAATAAATTGAAGGAATGCATTTTAATCTGAAAGAGATGGGAAAGAAACAGATTTATAGCTCCTGGTTTGATGACACGTTTCCCATGAAGACGAGCTCCAAACTGGTTTTTCCTTATACTAATAGATAGACAAACGAGTCATACACCTTCCTGTAGAATATCAACCCAAACTAACACTTCTAAATGATCCAAACACCTTCCATACTCAAACCGATCAAATCTGGAAAATTAACATAATTGATGACGCTTAGATACCGATGAATACCTTTAAAACTAACTGTTAACTAATCGATCCCACCGTTCAAAATGAAAAACTATGTGTCCTCTAGGTCACGACCAAGGTTCATGCAGATCAAATAAGATTTGGCCATCCAAACATGCGTTCTCCTATGACTAGTTTCAGATTCGCTCTATGCAGGCACCTCTCGGTAAAAAAAGCATAACTCTCAAAATAAAACTCGACATGATAAACCGCTTTCACTAGAAGATAGATAAGAAGATGATGCACTTACCCAGAAAGTGTTGTGAAAATCCGAGGTCGTTTACCCAACCATTTCTGACTTTTCCTGAGAGTGCTCGAATCTGTTTCTGCATAGCTATGGAGACTTCTTTCTCCGGTAAGTGGTGATGGCTCCGAAAATGTTGTTGTACGTCTAGGGCTTTGCCAAGACTATCTGTGTTTGACGGGCTTTTCTTAAAAACATTTGTGCCTTTCTACCTAGGGTTTCTCTGCAAATGGACTTGTGTTTGACGGGCTTTTCTTTAAGTCATTTGTGCCTTTCTGAAAATTTTTAAATGGGCCAACATCCTAGGATTGGGATGTTACACTTTAGCTAAGAAAGCTTTAGAATGGCCTTCTCAAGGTGATGTATTTGATCCTTGTCCTTCTGAGAAACAGTCTTTCAACAGTTTCGTTTTAATCCTCCTATGCTTCTTCTTCTCAACACCCAGTGTCTTCGCCTTCTTCATCAAGATATTAAAGCTTCAAGACTCGACTTAAATTTACTTCCAGCCCTCCTTATATCTCAATCCTCCTCATGCTCATTAACATTATAATTTGCAGAATAAGCATGAGGAGGAGTTATTCTTGGTAGAACTTGTAAAGAAACCCGATATTGCTTAGCATTGGAGTAAGATTATAATATCCCATAAACTCGAAAGAAACAACCGAAACTTCTAAGTATGAAAAAGAATGTATAACAACACGTAGCTATACTTGAAAGTCTCTTATGGTCCATGTAAGTATTGCATAGTTTTGATGTTAGTATTGCATAGTTTTGATGTTGTAAAACATCGTTTGCTACAACTCTATGCTTCCATAACATATGTAACTCAGAGATCAATGACTGCAATAATATATCGAATGCTTTCTTTGGATGCTCTAGACTTGGAACGAGAATAAATAAGAAAAAGAACTCTCGACGCATGCATAAAGATGGTGGCATATTGTAAGGAGATAAAGGCGAGAATAAATTAGAACAAGAACTCTTAACACACTCCTCGTCTGTGTCTATTTTTTTGGTCGTCGTCGCTACAGCAGCGTCTTCCCGCCAAACAGGGCCTAAATTGTTTTTTTTCAAAAATACCACAAATATAAAAAGTGAATTTTAATGGTTTATAATCTAAGTTTTTGGGTTTGAGNCAGCAGCGTCTTCCCGCCAAACAGGGCCTAAATTGTTTTTTTCAAAAATACCACAAATATAAAAAGTGAATTTTAATGGTTTATAATCTAAGTTTTTGGGTTTGAATTCAGTAAATAGAGTTTAGGGTTTAGGTTTTAAGGAGGAAGGGTTTCGTTCTGAAGGTTTTGGGTTTAAATTTGAAGTTTTAAAGTTATTTCAAATTTGTAGTATTTTTAGAAGAAAAATAATTTTGTGGTATTCTTGTAACTAATTAAAAGTATATTATTTTTTTAATATACCTAATTTTGGTGGTATTTTTTAGAATTTCCTATTTTATTTAACTTGTTTAATTGGTTACCAATTAGAGAGGAAAAAGATATTTTTAGACTTCCGAGCTGTAAAATATCTTGTTGTGAATTCAGATTCAAATAAATGTCAAGCCCAACTATTACTTTGACGGCTCACCAGTCACCACCACGCCATACCACGATGCTTTTCACATTCACACGGAGAAATGATCTCTATATGTAGAGAATTATGGGGAGACTTTTGTTTTTGTCAACATTGTAAGATTAAATTCATCCTCAATCACAAAACATCAAATACATATAAAAAAAAATATCGTGAGAGTTTTTGTAATGGTTTCGGTTTTTTTTTTTTGTAATCATTGAGCGTGAAAGTTGCTATCCCTATTGTAATTCTATTTTGTAAGTAATATAAGAGTTTTTCGATCCCAATAGCACTAGATTATTCTTGTCCAAGGTGAAATGTAACAGCCATATCCCTAAGGAATATGGGGTTTTTGTCCTCTACAACTACCCTATCACGCCCATGTCCTCTACCACGCCCATGCACTTGATGATGTCGGGTGCACATCAATAGCTGAAACAATTTGTTTTGATTGGCTTAGACTGTTCCTTCTCATCTTAGTTGCATTTTGAATACTCCATAGATCGTCTTATCCTAGAAAAAACATCCAAACAAACATATATATAAATAGAATATACATCTTTAAACAAACATGGCAAGCATAAACACATAGTTTACTGGGTTTTTCCTTGGTCTCCCCCTTTTGCGTTGAGATACAGTAGGTTCAACTGTTGTTTTACTCTATGGTCAGTTCAATGACAGTTACCACACGTCATAATCCTCCCTTCCTTGTCACCTTCAAAGAATTTACTCGCCTTCCTTCCTGATTATCATTGAAGCAGCCCATTGTTACTCTATCCACTACTGAAGCAGAGTATGTTGCAGCTTTAGTATGTTCTTGCCAAGAAATTTGGCTCAAGAGAGTTCTGGTTGAGGTAAGCAATGATTCAGGAGGGAGCACTATAATTCTATGCGACAACACTTCCACCATTAAGCTGTCTAAGAATCATGTTTTTCATGGGAGATACAAACACATAGGTGTCAAGCTTCACTTTCAATTGTGGATCTACAGAGAAAATTACATACATTTTCACTAAGCCTTGGAAGCGGGAGACTTTTGAGTACCTCAGAAGCAAGCTTGGAATCTGCTCAGCAACAAGTAAACTAAGTTTGGAAACAAAGTTTAGTTTAAGAAGGGTTTTGTTGGAGAAATTCTCAAATAAGTTGACTCAACAAGAGTTTTAGACATTGACTAAGTATTTTATGTTTTCTGTTTTAAAAGTAGTCACTAAGTTAGTTGATTACTTGAGTTGTTTTCTTCTGCAGTTTTTTTAGGAACTTTCTGTTAAGATGCAAAGGTTTTATAAAGCCGTCTAAATTTATTAATGAATTAAGTGAAAAACAGAGAACTATGCCTTTTAACCAAACAACAACTTTTATTCAATCAACTTAACAGAATAATCGTACAAGATCAGTTTTCTTCCTTGCACACACAACTCTCTTAACAACTTAATTTGTTTCTCTCACAAACCGCTCTTTTAGCTTTTTGACACTCTTTCTCAAACCCAAAAACTCTAAATCAAATCGGCTAAAAAGTGTGTATTTCTTTACACTTTTTAGCCCTTTAAATACTAAACAAAACCCTTGAACATCCTTCCATACTTGTCATGATCCGGTATTCCTTTTCTCTCATCTTGCCAAAAACAATGTTCCCATTTCTGTGAGCTCACGTTTCCTTTTTATGTTCATCCGTTTCTTCTTGCGTAAGCCATCATGTCTTGCTATCCACGTCACAGCTACCTCCAGAATCTTAAGTGTCTTCAATCTCCCCCTTTTTGACTTAATGTGATAACCAAGCAACTCCCTTCAATGAAGATGTGATGCAGATCAAAATAGACACACAGCGCATACATAGAACCACAACATTTCTAATCGAAAGGCCATCCTACTGAAAAAACAAAAACAACCTCTAAGAAGGCAACCATTTTCAGAATTACAGACCAGATAGATAACTAATTTAAGTTCTGATATTGTCATAGGACAACTGGAAAAACAAAAAACAACAAACGAAAAAGCCCTTAATTTTCATTCACAAGCATTTGCATCTGCTTCTGCCACATCCTCACCCACATCAGCTTGTTCTCCCCCTGCTTGGTAGCACACATAAGTCAAAAATATCAACACAACACATGAGACAAGGAGGGATACTTACCTGAATCTAATGCCCGTTGAAGAATACGTAAAACTTGAACCACTGCCTGACGTACGACATCTGAACTGCCGACTGTAGGAGAAGGACGAGGATCCATGCGATAGACAGGTGGTGACTCAAGTGCCTCACCCACACTGAGAGAGACATGACGCTGACGTTGGAGCAGGCGAAAGATCAAGGAGGGAAACGGCAGATAGAACTTGCTAGCTGGTTCATACCCACGATTCATAACATGAAAGTACACAAATTTACCAATATTGATTGGCATTCCATGATAAATGCGGTAGATGAGCCGGGCTCGAGAGGGACACATGTAGGTGGTATTCTTAGTCGGCATCCAATTGTGGCAGCAAATCTTGTAGAGAGCTGCTTTATCAGGGGAAAAGAGTGCAATGCGCAGGTTAGGCCAAGACTGAACACCACCGTCAGACCGAAAAACAACAAAAGTGTCCTCTGGTATCGCTTTAGCAGCAACAATAGTAGCCTGATCATCGACATCAGCAACGCCCAGAGTCTGATTAATATGAGCAGCAGAAAAACCATAGGAATGACCACGAACCCATACTACCAGCGATGTCGATTTTGTGCGTTTGGATGGTAAATGAGCCCAGAATTCCCAAACCGCTCGGCGTGCAAATGCAGGAAGTCCAACAATCGTGTCCAACCAACCAAGGTCACGAAGAAGAGGTTCGATCTGTGCAGGTAAAACATAAATATCAACATTGTGCTCCTCAAGCAAAGAGATGGTCATGAATACATCATAGCGTTCCTTAGATGCAACAGAGAAGAATCGAGTGAGATCGAAAACAGGAGATGAGGACTGAGAGACCTTGCGAGTGCGGAGACGAGTGCGAAGAGATGGTTGACCCAGATCAGACCCACTGCGTTTAGAGCGAGAGTGCGGAACAAGAGGTGGTGCAACATGCAAAGAATTTTGGGGCACCGAACCGTCTTGTGCTGGGTCACACGTAGTATGGAACTCACCAGTCGGAGATGTAGGCGGTGACACAGATTGAGAAGGTACTGGAGAATCGATTGGAGATGGACAGAGAACGAGAGGCAGAGACCAAAAGTCACCAGAAGACTGAGGAACAGAGTCATGCGGTAGTAGTGCTTCAGACATTGAAAGAGATGGTGGTGCAGGCGTACTCCGAGAGGCAGATTCAGAGACCAATGGTGTGGGTGATCGAACAAGACGAGAAATCCCTGAGATGAATCGATTCATAATAGTTGGTATGTGAGTCTGAGACTAGAGCAAGGAGCACATGAGGCTTTTAGAGACGGTGTAACGCTTCGTGGGGAGTCGCAACCCTAGGGAAACTCAACAGGCTGATTCCCGCCAACCGCCTCAGTGAAAGGAGCTAAATAATTGGGCCTAATGGGCTGGTAGTAAAAATTGCAATGTCCACAAAAACTAGAATGATTAATATGGCGAACCAATCCTAACACACTTTGCTAAAACGATAGACCAAGGCATCCTGACACAAAACACAACACTGAACATAGTAGTAACCAAAATTAGGCATCCACACATAATTTGAATATAAAATAAAAGTAAGAGACCACGGGAATCACAGAGGAGCGTATAAGGCTATGCTGAACATAGGATGTACCAAACCACATGTAGTGGCCATATGTAAAGGTGAGAGCAATCTGGTGACCAAACAGCAGAAACAATGAGCAGATTACCAATTGACTAGCTTTCACACTACCATGCCCTTATCCAGTGAGAAACCATATTTTCAACCTTCAGAATGAGTTCAAGGAGTGTTGGAATTTCCTTTGGGTATTCAGAAGATGTGCCCTTTGAGAAGTCAGATAATATGATAGGGCTTGAGAAATATCATTTTTATTTAATTATTATTCTTATTCAAATTTATGAATAGAAATGCATACCCTCAGCTATTTGACCTTCTTGAAGTCTCATATGTTGTACGTGTGCTCACTTGTGATGGCATGACAAGTAGCTCTTTTTCACAGTAATTCAAAGTAGTACAGGATACTTATCATGTTTGGTCCCTTCATGTCATCCTCACCTAAATAGGCATTTGTTCAGAGATCACAGACCCCAATGGATTTGCGCAGATTGACAAATCTATTGAAATCTAGTGGTTTGGTAAATATGTCAGCCAATTGAAATTATGTGCTCACATGATCCACCACATCAATCTTATCTTCTACCAATTCGCGAATAAAGTGGTGCCTTATGTCGATGTGCTTAATTCTTGAGTGTTGGACAGGATTCTTGGCAATGTTAATTGCACTCTGGTTATCACAGTGTATTAGCATCGGTTCTGTGCCATAACCATAATCATTACTCATCTGTTTCATCCACAACAATTGTGTACAGCAGCTACCAAGAGCAATGTATTCGGCTTCTGCAGTTGACAGGGGCACACTGTTTTGTTTTCTGCTCAACCAAGATATCAAGTTGTTCCCCAGGAAGAAGCCTCCACCACTGGTGCTGCGTCTGTCATCTAAGCTCCCAGCCCAGTCAGCATCACAATACCCAGCTAGATTCGGATTACTGTCTTTGGTGTAGTATAAACCCAACTTAATTGTTCCTTTAACATACCGTACTACCCTCTTTAATGCTTTGAGATGTGACAGTTTAGGTTGTGCCTGATATCGTGCACAAACACCCACACTCAAACTGATATCTTGTCGACTTGCTGTGAGATACAACAAGCTCCCAATCATCCCACGATATAGCTTCTGATCCACGTCTTCTCCATTTGCATCTTTGGATAGTTTGCAGGTTGTGCTCATTGGGGTATTTGCTGGTTTACACGAGTCCAACCCAAAGCGTGTAACAAGATTCTTCGCATAATTACTCTGAGAGATGAAAATCCCATCTTCTCTTTGTTGAACCTGTAGTCCCAAAAAGTATGTCAAGTCTCCACACATACTCATCTCAAACTCTTGCTTCATGCGTCTGACGAAGTCATCAACAAGATCCTGACTTGTAGCACCAAACACAATATCATCTACATAGATCTGAACAATCAGGAAGTTCTTATATTTTTGTAATGGAACAGAGTCTTGTCTACACTCCCACATACGTAACCTTGCTCAAGAAGGAATATTGTCAGTCTCTCATACCAAGCTCTGGGTGCCTGCTTCAAACCATACAGAGCCTTCTGAAGTCTGTAGACATATTCTGGTTGGTCAGCATCTTCAAAACCCTTTGGTTGCTCCACATACACCTCCTCTTGGATAACACCGTTCAGAAATGCATTCTTCACGTCCATTTGGTGTATCTTGAAACCCATAACACATGCCATTCCGAGAAGGAATCTTATTGACTCAAGCCTGGCTACAGGTGCAAAAGTTTCATTAAAGTCTATACCTTCAACCTGTGAATAGCCCTGTGCTACCAACCTTGCCTTGTTTCTTACAACGTGTCCTGTTTCATCAACCTTATTTTTGAAGATCCACTTAGTCCCAACCACGTTCACATCCTTAGGTCTAGGCACCAATGTCCACACTTTACTTCTTTCAAACTGTTCCAGCTCCTCCTGCATGGACATAATCCAATATTCATCTTCTAATGCTTCCTTGTACGTCTTGGGCTCAATCATGGAGACAAAACAAGAATATCCAACCATTTCTCGAAAATTAATCTTTTTTTTCTTAGTTGTTCTTCCATCTGATATATCACCAATGATATCCTTTTCTGAATGATTTCTATGTATGTTTGGTTTTTCCAACTGTTGATCTTCTTCATCTGTTTGTTCCTCTTCTGTTACCTCTACATCTTCAGTGCTAGGAACAATAGGTGTATCTTCAGAGCGTGAACTGGATAGATTGAGGCTAGTGATTCCTTCAGTGAGATGATTTAAATCATCGAAGACGACATTGACAGTTTCCATTACTACCTTCGTTCTCTTATTGAATACCCTGAAAGCTGTGCTTACCACAGAGTAACCCAAGAATATCCCTTCGTCACTTCTTGCATCAAACTTACCAAGTTGATCATTGTCATTTAGTATGTAACATACACACCCAAACACATGAAAGTAACTCACTGTAGGTGGTTTTACTTACCACAGTTCATAGGGTGTTGTCATGGTGCCTTTTCGGACATACACCCGGTTAATGATGTAACACGCTGTGCTCACAGCCTCAGCTCAGAAGTGCTTTGCCACTTTATTGGCATGTAACATGGCTCTGTCCATTTCTTGTAGTGTCCTATTCTTCCGCTCAACAACCCCATTCTCTTGAGGTGTCGTGGGTGCTGATAGTTGATGAGCAATCCCTTGATCCGCACAGAATTTGTCAAACATTTCATTTTGGAACTCTCCACCTCTGTCACTTCGGATGGCTTTGATCCCCCATTTTTCATTCTTCAGTTGTAGCGCCAAGATTTTGAAGTTGTTTATGGTCTCTGATTTTTCTCTCAAGAACCTCACAAGGTGTACCTTGTGAAATCATCAACCAATACAAAGATATATATCTTTCTAGCAATGCTCTTAACTTGAATGGGTCCCATGAAGTCCATGTGAACAAGATCTAGTGGACCCTTTGTGGTTATCTCAGCCACTTTTGGATGTCCAACCTTGATCTGTTTCCCTTGTGAGCATGGACCATAGACAAACTTGTCATCTCCTTTTAGTTTGGGCAGTCCTCGTACCAGTTCATTGTTTTCCAGCTTCATCAGTGTTTTGACATTTACATGTCCCAAATTTCGGTGCCAGATATCAAGTTGACTGGGAGACGTGGCTGTAAGACATCTTTCTGTTAGTCTCCACATGTAGCAATTGCTTCATGTTCTCACACCTTGCAGCTTCACCTCTCCCAACTCATCCACAACTTGACACTTCTTCTTAGTGAATGTTACTGACAATCCTTCATCACATAGTTGACTAATGCTGATTAGATTAGCTGTCAGGCCCTCAACTAGATATACATTCTGTAGCTTTGGATTTCTCACACCATCTATATCTCATCTTCCTCTTATCCTTCCTTTGGCTCCCCCTCCAAACGTGACTCTCCCAATATTAGCTGCCTCAAAATCTTCCAGTGCATCTGTTGATCCAGTCATGTGCCTAGATCACCCTACCAATAACAGTCTCTCTTGACATGTCCATAGTAACCACAGTACGTACATGGCCTGTAAGATCTACCAGCTGTCCTGCGTTTGTGTGCACGGTTCTGATGAGTCGCAACTTTGTTTCGTGAGGTTTCACCTTTCTGTTTCTGAGTCGTTATTATTCATGTTTCTTCCTTGTCCTGACCCACGTTGGCTTTACCAAAAGTAGTCGTAGTTCCAGATGTACCTTGATAGCCCAATCCCTAGTTAACAGTTCCAGATCTTCCTAATGTAAGAAGTTTGTCCAACTCTTTGGTTCCTTTTGACAACATTATGACTTGTTTCAACTATTCCTGAAGCTGATGTTGTAACAATTCAGCTTTCCCTTTTTCCTCATGGAGCTCATTTATGAGAATCTCAATAACTTTGACTACTGTCTGATTCTCTTGTGCTAGCTCTTCATTATGTGTTTTCAGAGACACCAGATTTTCGCATAGAATTTTGTTTTCTTCTAACAGAGTTGCTTCGTTGTCAGTGTCTGCATCAGATTCAGAATCTTTTTCAATAATACCAACATACGCCACGGGATTAACCATTTCTTCCTCACTTTCCTTATCTGACTCAGTATCCTTGCTATCATCATCTTGGCTTACAAATGATTTTTCTTTTCGCTTCTGTTGATTAACACATTCAGACTTGAGATGTCCATATCCCTTACATTCAAAGCACTTTATTGGTTCCTTCTTTTTCAGATTTGGACAGTCTGCCTTGAAGTGTCCATAACCTTTGCATTCATGACACTGAGCATCATTTCTGAGATACCCTCTGTCATTGTCAGCCTTCATCTCAAACTTGCTTGAACTTGAGCCTTCCCGTTTCTGTCCTCTGTCATACTTTTTGAAGTACTTCTTGACAATAAGCCCAACAATGTCTTCTATTGTTTCCGGCGTTTTATGTTCTGCAGCTGTGAAAGCAACACCACCTTTTCTTTTAGGTTCCTCTTGTCTGATCTCAAGTTCCCGAGCTTGCATCATACCGGCAACCTGTTCAAATGACATTTCATCTGAGTTCTTTGAGACTTGGAGTGCTGACTTGTGCGACTGATACTGACTTGGTAGACACCTCAGGAATATTTTCACTAACTTTTTGTCCTTGTACGGTTTTCCCATCACCCCATATGCATTTCCAATGGCTGATAGCCTTCCACTGAATTCCTCAATGCTTTCATCTTCCCCCATCGTGATTCTTTCAAACTTGGAGGCTAAGAGATCAACTCTGGATCGTCTCACGTCATTTGTTCCTTCATATGTAGCTTGAAGGATATCCTAGGCCTGCTTTGCTATCTTGCAGCCTTGAACTCGCCTGAACTGATCCTTTGTGAGGGAGCACCAGATGGTTGACAGAGCCTTAGAGTTGTATTTTGATTTTTTTTTCTCAGCGTCGGTCCATTCACTTGATTCTCTGTCAACCCATTCACCTTTTTCATCTTTCTTTCGTGGTGTAGTCCATCCTGTCAGGACAACATTCCAGGCTTCTTCGTCTAATCCTTTGAGCAGCTCACGAATCTGGACCTTCCACCACCCAAAGTTATCTAGATCTAGCAGAAGCGAGCGAGTCATGGGCAGTTGAGTGTTCTCCATTTCTTGTTCGCAGGATCTTCACCTGATTGATAGGATGCGATCCTTTTTCAGATGCCCGCTCTGATACCAATTGAAAAACAGAGAACTATGCCTTTTAACCAAACAACAACTTTTATTCAATCAACTTAACATAATAGTCGTACAAGATCAGTTTTCTTCCTTGCACACACAACTCTCTTAACAACTTAATATGTTTCTCTCACAAACCGCTCTTTTAACTTTTTGACACTCTTTCTCAAACCCAAAAACCATAAATCAAATCGGCTAAAAAGTGTGTATTTCTTTACACTTTTTATCCCTTTAAATACTAAACAAAACCCTTGAACATCCTTCCATACTTGTCATGATCCGGTATTCCTTTTCTCTCATCTTGCCAAAAACAATGTTCCCATTTCTGTGAGCTCACGTTTCCTTTTTGTGTTCATCCGTTTCTTCTTGCGTAAGCCATCATGTCTTGCTATCCACGTCACAGCTACCTCCGGAATCTCAAGTGTCTTCATTAAGTTTTGAGAAACTAAAGAGCAGTTACGTTTACACTCCTAATGTGCTCAACTTAGACATGTAATTGGTAATGTCTGATCTGGTTCCATTCTCAGGTTTTCAAACCTTGATGCTAGATGGTCAATACGCGAATCTCCTTCAGAGTGATTAACTAGTTGACTCGCATTCTTCTTTTTTTGATAAAATGTAAATTTCATTTCACAATGAATGGTTACATTAGCTTTAGAAAAGCTAAGGCAAAAACAAAAAGCCCAAAAAAAATTAAAAAGCCTCATGAACCTTTTATTCTCTTTTAAAAGAGAAAAAATCTGGGCTAAGCCCACCTAAACAGAACCCAACAACAACTAACTGGGCCAGAGCCCAAAAGCTGAAACTCTAATTTCTAACCCTAGGGTTAGAGAAAAGAAGCAAGTCCCAACATAGTTGCACCCGCCGCCGCCGCCAGATCCAACCCGCCGTCGACAACCAAAGAGAAGATGGATACACCGATTGGCCACCCACGAGTCCGTTCTCGACCCCCTCAAACCGTCATGCGAGACTCGCTGCGCCTAGCACCGAAGAAAACCTTCAGGAGCCACTACTACTGATATCGACAAACGGTTGACCACCAAAAGCTCCAAGCGCCGGCGGACCAGACCGGGAGGAGCTCCACATGCGCCTAACACCGCCGTGGAGAAAGCAGGACAGCGACAGAGCTTAAAGGAGAAGATCCATACCGAAATCCAATCCCTAGAGCTCGAGGCAAAAGCAAAGGAGGAGAGATGAAACACCACCACCGGCGGAAAGAAGCTTGGACGGCGAGAGGAGAACGATGAAGGAGACTCCGCCGAAGGGAAAAAGCAGATCCGGAACTACCTTCGCCGCTATCGGAGGCCAGAAGAGTCGAGTCGTCACCAGCGCCGCCTGAAGAAAAGAGAAGAAAACACCGTCCGTCACGAAAAGCTGGTCATCACCAGCGGCTCGCAACGCTTCCGAGAAGACGAGACTTCACTCCACCGAAGACAGCTGTTGCCGAAAGAGAACTGAAGGGTCACTTCACCGGCGATCGCCGGGAAATGACCACCGAGACTACGCGGAGCACGAGAAGAAGCAGACGAAGAAAGAGGTGAGGTCTCCGCCTCTCTCCTCTTGTCGGAGAAACCTCTGAGAAAGATTCAGAGAAATCGCCGAAATGAGAGAAAACAGGAGAGAGAGAAAATTCTTAAGAACGTAGTTGACTCGCATTCTTGAATGATTTTAAACTTAATTGATCTTTTTGGCCCTTTTTGCATCATTCTCGTGTGTTTACTCTACTGAAATCTTGAAGTTCAAATATTTAAATTGCTTTCTTGCAGAACGAATTCATAACAAGTCTATATTTAAAATTTTTGATGTTGATTGAGAAATCTTTAACTCAATATCCAAGAAAATTTTCAAACACAATTCTTAATCTGCTGGTCTTAGTTAAGATGAAGATTCGTCAATGGCTACATCAACCACATGACCTAAACTATATCCTCTCAGTCTCAGAAAAATCTACAATCCAGGTTTTGGAGTCTTGACGGTTTCTTGAAGAACAAGAAAAGGATCACAATCACAATCTCAAAAGCCTAGCTAGTTCCTAATTTTTCGGAGGAAACATAGACTTCTTCTGTTCTCATAGCTTATGCTCAAATAGTTGAAAATCTAAGTTTCATAGTGTGGAGAGAGTTCTCACTTTTAATACAGTGATGGGTTTAATACAATCACTCATTCCTAGAGCTAGCCACATTGTATTCCCGACATGATCATGTCAACTCTTCTAAAGCTGTTTTGCTTCATATTATAGTAGTACACATAAAATGACTTGTCAATGAAATAAACACTTGGAGTCGCAAAGATCTCTCTAACAGGCGTTACACCTGAGAACATATCCATAGAATCTCCTAACAATCTCAATGGCATTATCCATAATCCATATACACTTTAAATTTTCTAATTTAATACATGAAGTAACATATTTATATATTATGATATGTGTTTTAAAATACATTTTCATGAATAAAAGTGTTAGAATAAAATTTTGAACATGTAAAATAATTACTATTATATATGTGTATAATATATGGGTGTAAAAGAAATTAAAATAAAATGAAGAATTTCAATAATACTATTGGTTGAACCTCGTATTCAATGCACCTGATTTCCCACAAATTTCTCACAAATTTCTCACAAATGTCACGTGTTTCTCGGAAATCCGTAAGAAATTTCCAATGGATTCTTGACGGTTTGAGGTTCAATATGAAAAATGGTTTTGTCCGTTGAGTATAAGTCATAATACAAAAAAATGTTCTTGTAAATGTATATATATTATAAGTTATATAAATCATGTTTAAGCGAATATAAAAAAAAACTAATTAAATTACTAAAAATGGTATATAAGGTATGTGTAAGTATATAACAAGTGTTTTTATCTCAAATAATACATTTATGTCTGATTTACACACAATATAGTCGTAATTGTTTAATTTAATTTCTTAAGCTTTCTTATCAAGTACGTATTGATATTTTTGATTTGATTGAGAAATCTCTAACTCCTTTTAACTCTTTCTGTTTAACTCGCTATCTCAGAAAATTGTATAAGACAATTGTTGGTCTCGAAGCTGCAATGAAACAGAGCCCAAGACAATGCTTGTTTTAGTCAAGACAAAGATTCTTCAATTGCTACACCGACCAAATATAGCCTAAACGATATTCTCTGTCTCTGAAAAAATCTGCAAATCAGGTTTTGCATTCTGATCTTTTCTTGAAGAACAAGAAAAGGAACACAATCACAATTTCAAAAGCCTAGTTCCTAAGTTTTTTTGGGGAATTATTGAAGGAAACATAGACTTATTTTAGTCTCACAACTTCTTTGACTCAACTAGTTGAGAATCGAAGGAAAGAAACGGAATTTTCATTATGCGAAGACTTCTCACTTCATTGTCTTAAAGCTATACTGCTTTTAAACAAACCTAAGTTGTCTTTTATAGCAGCATAAAGCTATGAAATCAAAAGAATAACAAAAAAAAAACAAACTAAAAATATAGGTTTTATATATGTTAGAACATCTAATACAATGAATCCTTGAGCCACATTGTATTCTTCACATGATCATGATCATGAATGGCAGTTACGCCAATCCAAC